>WWPM01009800.1:0-12889 GCA_023279145.1 Glomeris maerens | reverse complement strand
AAGCATTGGGCCGCTCAATGAGCTCGAATCTCCACTTTTTGAACTCGCATCTGGATTACTTCCCGGAAAATATTTTTAGCCCTGATGCAAGAACAAGGAGAAAGGTGTGTCACCAGGCCATTACGGAACTGTAGAAGAGGTATAAAGGACGATGGAATGTCAATATGATTGCAGTATCTTGCTGGATGCTGATCAAGGAAAACACGGGGCGCATGAAAAAGTTAGAAATGAAGCTTCCAGGGCAAGAAATTCAGGTATTACAGTGGAACCTGTATAACGTCAACCCGTTTATCTTGAAAACTTGCATATCTTGAACGTAAAGTTTGGCTGCACGTTTGCCCATAGACTTAACATTGCTCATAACCTCTTTATGTTGAACCCCTCCTTCTTAAAACTTGAACACAATCTGAGTCCACTCACACTTTTCACCCCTTTCAAGTTGAACTTTTTCCTTTATCTCCAACCTGCCTTAACCCCAAAAATAGAGAGTGAGACTTTGCCCAGGAGCGTCGGCAAAACTCGTTAGGCCACGCCCCATTTCAAGTCGAGAGGCCTTAGATATGGCTCAAAAATTGAAAGATTATGCTATGACTAACGATGTTTCGGCATATGAACATGTTGTTGCTCCAGATTGAGAAAAAACATATACAATAGGAGACAAACAACTATTCCCATGATGTTCAATAAAGTTTAAAAAAATTTCTGGGATTTGTTTTTTATTTGTCTAACTCGAACACCCGTATAAGTTGAAACGTTTTTTGGATATTGGGCGTTCAACTTAGACAGGTTCCACTGTATAAAGATCTTTGACAATGCAATATGAATTTGCATACATGATTTCTTGAATAATATGTAATTTCACCTTAATCTCATATGTTTTTGAATAAAAGTGATGCTAAACTTCTACATGTATTATATGTATATTATAAACTTTCATTTTCAAATTGCGAAAAATCCTTACGTGATAGAGGGAAAATCTTAACATTTTCGAACTCAGCGTACTAAAAAAACATAAGAAGCGGATAACATTGTGCAGAAAAAAAAACAAAAAGTGTAAAATTGTAGACCTGTGTAATTTATCTAAACACCACCAGTTTCTGAGAATAACAAGTAA
This sequence comes from Glomeris maerens, assembly GCA_023279145.1. Lineage (NCBI taxonomy): Eukaryota > Metazoa > Arthropoda > Diplopoda > Glomerida > Glomeridae > Glomeris > Glomeris maerens. The sequence continues at coordinate 11,775 of WWPM01009800.1, read as the reverse complement.
CTTTCACAGAAACTGATATCGCTGCAGTTAAGTTTGAGTAAATATTGGTAAGCATTGAAAAGCCAGATTCAATCTTAACCACATGGAAATCAACATTCTAGTTCGCTAATTGAGATTTGACCGCAGCAAATCCACACAACAGAATTGACAATAATTCCCCTAAATAAATAAATCCATGTTGATGTTGGCATTAAGAACATCTCAATCGACACCCAAATTACATTGCATAGTTAGTTCAACATTGCAAAACCCTCTAACATTTGACCAAAGTGTATTTTTATTCAGGAAAATACAATGAATTATGTCCACATTCCCTGAACTTATTGAAATTACGTTCGTTTGGAAGATGTTCAGATCAGGCTCACAAAATTTGAAAACAGTTTCCAATTGTAACATTCCTTTGTTACAATACGCGATAATAACGCACGAAACCACTACACTGTTTGAAACACACTGAGTTTATTTCCACAATTATTCTCGCTCGTACAATGCTAAATAGTCACAACTTATCTAAAGCATTAGACTTCACACTTAATGATTTTCAAGCCAGACAAACAGAAGATACGGTGTCGTGGGATTTCTTGACATTTGGAGCAAAAACATAATAGGATTTGAAAAACCAAAGTTAACATGGTTAACATGGTTAACAAACATATCGCATACTATCCCCAAATAATTGCCACACACCAAATTTCTGAGCAAAGAGATAAAACTGAAAAAATGCGCTATCGCACCAAAATTGCTCACCTCATATCGAAAATAAAACAGTCGGCATTACTTGTAACCTTCAAAAATGGTATAAAAGATGAGATGACGATAACCACACCAATACGACAATCCACACCAGCGTTGCAATTACAAATGAGTCACACAACACTGCGAGGAAAACTATTAGCATCGCAAACACGTTGGCCACCGTGTTGTTTCTAGCAATAGGTCCGTTCAAAAAAAAAATACTCCCGTTTTCTGAATGTACTGCACAATCTGATCAATATTGTGTTATAGCAGCGATAACGGGTAGTGTGGCTCTTTGCCCTGATGGGTACCACGATCTGAAAGATGTCCAATCCTGGGAGGAGGCATTCTCCATATGCCAGGTGGTAATGAACGGTTACTTGGTGGAGATAGAAACCCAACAGGAGGATGACCTCTTGGTGGGCTACATCAATGCCATTGCCGGTGAGTTATCAGGTTCATTATTCGAACAACTAATCGCGTGGCAGGTCACGGACTCTGTATAATATGGACTAGTCACTCCTACGGGAAATTTAGACGCGATTTGCAAGCTAACTAGGCTCCGCCCCCTGTTAGATCCTCGTTCAAAATGGCGGACCCGCCAATGCAAAATCAAGGCTAGGCGTTGTGCTTATGGCACCTGTACGTCAAATTCTGATTACCAAGATCAGACGTACATGAGTAATGTTTTTTTTTTGTAAAAATCTCATGCAAGAAAGAAAATAAAATGAAGCGTCGTCGCTGGATCGCATGAATAGGAGGAGATGAAGCGAAGAAAAGGACGACATTATTTTCGATGTACTCAAAAGCTGGCAATTAATGAGCGACCTCATTTGCAATTTGGTCAGCAACTTACTGAAATTCTGATCAACATTTTCAGTTTTCGACAGAAAGTAAGTAATATCATTGGTAATATGTACATTTAAACCTATCTTTTGCTTGGTAAAAAAAATTGAGGTTTAATTCGCATAGTAACAAACTCCTTAACTGATCCGGAAAATTTATTTTACTAAATAAATTGCTTCGCACTTCAGCAAGATTTTTGCATGCCGATGAATGTGTACATGTTCACAATTAACCCCTAAAAAAATTTACCGCGGTTTAAATAACTGCAGTTTGTCAAATTCCCCCATTTTATGGTACAAACTGCAGTTATTTCGTCTAAAACTTACATTTTTCTAATAAAAACTGCAGTTTTTACGTAGGGAACTGAGGTATATTTTTGTAAGAACCGAGTAAACAACCGCCATTTTGAACGAGGCTCCCATGATGCATTGCGAGACCGGAAGTAAATTCTCCCATAGACATTTTTAACATGGAGTGACTAGTCCATATCTATACCGAGTCCGTGGGCAGGTGAAGTACAACCACGCGTTCCTCGATAACAGATGCGGAAGGGGCATTATCATACTATCTGGGTGCAACCGACAAGGCAGTTCCTGGTGAATTCCGATGGATGACATCGGGAAACTTGGTGGAGTTCTCAGCATGGCGTCCAGGTCAACCGGATAATTACCATGGCAATGAAGAATGCGTCGTATTTCTTGATATTCAGAACTACTTGTGGGCTGATGTTGCGTGCGACAATCAAGAAAACGATTTAAAAATTTCGAGAGCGCTCTGTGAAACTGCTCGAATTGAATAAAGATGCATTTGCAACGCTTTTTAAGATTTTAAGCAGAGAACGACAGGATTAAGCAAAATCCCCCGCAATGTCATTGCAGCACTAAAATATTTAACACCCAGAAAATAATTTTGGCAAAAATGCGTCGTTTATGCAAAAGTCCGTCTGCCTTAAACTTGTGTTTGAAAGTGAAATTCATGGTCCTGGTAAACTTTAGAGCCTGTGAGCAGTCAAACCAGTCACTGCGCAAAAGACAGACAAAAGCCTGTGATATGTAGTTTCAAAATCTCCGGTAATTACAATGAACTCCTGAGCGCAAGAAAATAATTAACTTGTCAATTAATTGTGATGATTATAGGGCGTTTCAAGGCAAAAATTTATAAGCGTACTTGACTTAAAATCGGTGATAACTTAAGCTGACTTATAAGCGTTATGTTGTCAGAGCTGTGATTATACGCAATAAACCTATTAAACCGTATACTGCAAATTAATGAACTAGGCATAACTGAAATGAAATTTGAAAAATCGGACTTAATTCACCAAATATTTATCGCAGTTTGTCCGAATATCACTCATTTTCAAACTGTCGGTCCATCTGAATGATTTCCGTGGTTCCTCGGGAGCTTTTTGTCTTCGTTTTGCTCCAGATGCGACGAGACTCGCTCGAATTGGCTTGGTGTCCGCCATTTTGTTTTGACAAGATCGCGAAATAAGTGCTTATTTCGGGAAAAAGCCTCTCTCGACCAATAATATACCAATAATATACAACCCAAAAGGCGGTACGAAACAACTCTGAAAACTAAGTTTTTATTTTGCCTATTATAAAAATGGCGATAGTGTCACCCTTAAATTTTTTGCCAAAACGCTTATGAGGTGTGAGTATAACTTGAAAAAAAGTTTCGTTGTTGTCAATGGTGTGCGACACCTTCAAATTTGCATTGCAAAATCATCATTTTTAGCTTCGAATTCTGCGGTACCATGTTTGCCTAAAAAACGAAATCAGCCCTACCAATGGTCCTACTTTACATTTTTCAAACATTTGGTATCCAGACATTATCGAAATAAATTATTACAATATCTTACTTAGTTTCTGAACTGTGAGACCTCAAAATCGAAAATTGTTGATTCGGGTAGTCACGCTGAGCCATATTTGCAACCCTGCAGGGCAAAACCTAGCTGGGCTACGATAGTCTCTACCATGAAAAATGGCAACTTTATAAACGTCAACACTTGACAAAAATTTTGCGCCAATTCTCGGTGCGACGGAAGACCAAATTTCAAGTGCTCATGACTCGAATTCAGAACCCTATGTCTTTGTAGAAAACTATGTCCTTTACATTGCAGGATAACTTACGAATACTGAGCTAAGGGAAGATCTAAGTATTGTCTTAAAATGGGCGGGATTTCGATTCAAGTTCTTTTATTCATTCACCTAAATTTCTGACCTGAAAAGAATAAAAACACAAAGTTTCAAAAAAAGCAGTCTTCATTTATCCAATTTTGCAGTTAGGTCATTATTGTACACCCAATAAACGATAAACCCTTATCAATGGAGCAGGATAAATTACTTCATATACCACAAAGCTACAATATTCGGGGTTCGCAACACTAACAAAACTCCCTAGCAAATGAACCAGTTTGCTCAGAAGAATTATCTAGACCTTAAATCATCTGCTTGATATTTGTATAAACAACTTAGAACATTTTCAGTTACATCAGAAATGCCAGAAAACATTTCAGTTTCAAACCCGATAAGACCGGTAGACTTAAAAGAATTCCAGTTAGCACGTATCATTTTCAATAAGAGATAACTAAGGTGTTGTGATTTCCTTGGTATTCGCAGCAAAATTATGGGACATAAATTAAATCCAGTTATTATACGGACAATTATAAATTTTCTATTTTAACCCACAGAATAAAAACAACAAGCTTGGAGAATCCCTGACATAGAAATAATCAACAATTGTTCATCAATCGGGGAAAAAATGCCTCGTAGTTATCCACTTGTGCAACATGAAACCTATCACAAAGTAGGTACTACTGCTTCCAAATAATTGCCACACAGCTAATTTCTGAGCAAACAAGATAAAACTTTCCAAAAATGTGCAATCACGCTATAATTGCTTACATCACATAGGAAAACCAAAGTGTCAGCACTATTTCTAACCTTCAAAAATCGTATAAAACAGTGCGAGATCCTCACTGGTATCATTCCCTGCCCACACCAGCGTTGTTGCAAGTACGACCGAGACGCAGCCGCGAGAAAAACGATGAGGACCGCAAACATGTTGGGCAGTGTCATGTTGCTAGCGATAGGTCTGTTCTAAAAATCTCCCCATATTTTCTGAATGTACTGCACAAACTAATCAATGACATTCATTTTGTGAAATAGCAGTGATAACGGGTAGTGTGGCTCTTTGCCCAAACGGGTACCACGATCTGGACGTCGGCTGCTACCATTTTTGGCTCGAAACTGTCCAATCGTGGGAGGAGGCTTTTGCCGTATGCCAGCTGGTAATGAACGGTTACTTGGTGGAGATAGAAAGCCAGGAGGAGCAAGACCTCTTGGTGGGCTACATCAATGCCGTTGCTGGTGAGTTACAACTACTAATCGCGTGGCACGTGAAGTATGTACAACCGTGCGTTCCTCGATCGCAGATCCCCAAGGCAAATATGCGTATTGGATGGGTGCAACTGACAAGGCAGTTCCTGGTCAATTCCGATGGATGACTTCAGGACACTTTATGACATTCACCGCGTGGCGTCCCAGTGATCCGAATAACTACTACGGGAATGAGGAATGTGTGGCATTCGAGTCATATGGAGACTACCTGTGGTCTGATTTTAAATGCGCTGGCGATCCTGACTGGGCGGCTGATGTACAGAGAGCAATCTGTGAAACCGCTCAAATTGAATGAAAATACACGCAATGTTTCGCAGTTTCTCGTAAAGACTCGTGTTGTTTTTATCTTTATTTTAATTCAACACCGTAAACTTCAACTAATTGCCATGATATAATCATCGCTAAATTTCTTATTCCAGGGAAGTTGCTGGTGCAACTGAACGAGGCTTACTACTTCCTTTTTTCAATTCGTGCAAATATAAACAGTACAAAGACATATTTGATTAACTTTTTACATCCGCAATCTGGTTGTCAAAATCATAGGAATCGCATTTTTTAAACACGTATAAACTACGTGTGCATCAGAAGTTGCACGCAAAATATCTAGTCCGCATTCAACTTCATGCCAGGTGTTCTGCAGCATTTGTGTTGTCACACTCAGAAGATAATTGCGGCAAAAATGCGTCGTTTAAACAAAAATGTACAGTCTGTTTGTTTGCCTTAAACTTGTGCTTGAAAATTAAATTCACGGTCCTGTTAAACTTCAGAGCCTGTGAGCAGTCAAACCGGTTACCGTACAAAGACGCAGACAATAAATAACCTGCGAATGTATTTTGAAACCGAGGTGACTGGTCAACTGTCCAAAAGCACAATTTGAAAACCTCTAGTAATTATAATGAACTCCCGAGAGCAAGAAAATAATTAACTTGCCAATTAATTGCCATGATTAAAATTTATAAGCGTACTTGGCTTCAAAGTGGTGAAAACTTAAGCCGAATTATAAGCGTTATGTCGTGAGAGCTGTGATTATACGCAATAAGACCTTAAACCGTATACTGCAAATTAATGAACTAGGCCTAATTGAAATGAAATTTGAAAAAATAGGACTTTGTTCATCAAATATTTATCGTAGTTAGTCCGAATATCACTCGTCTTCAAACTGTCGGTCCATCTCAATGATTCCCTTCGTTCCTCGGGAGCTTTTTGTCTTAGTTTTTCTCCAGAAGCGGTGAAACTCGCTCCAATTGGAGTAGTGTCCGCCATTTTGTTTCGACGTGATCGCGAAATAAGTTCTTATTTCGGGAAAAAGCCTCTCTCGACTGGCTTTTTTCTCGCAAAATTGAAAGCAGCTTGCGTCCTTTCTGCGCATGCGTAGAATATTCGGCTTAACAGCCGAAACTGCTATTAAGTTAAGACGTACGTTTCTCCACTTATAAGCGGTGCCTTGAAACGCCCTAATATTTCGGACAAATTTCTTATCCGAGGCAAGTTATTTCAGGGTTCCCACAGCTTTTGTGAAAAAAATCCCCTGACATTCCCAGGTTTCCAAGCCCACAATAAGTATTTCCCCTGACAATTATTAGTTGTAGTGTTAAATTCGATTTAAAAAATTTACGTTCCTTTTATCTCCTCCTTCTTCCATGAAAGTCAATACATTGCAATGGGTCTCATATAACCAAATACAATTATTCCATTCATTCATTCTCAAACGGATATTGCATTTCTTCCAATGCCTTACCATACTATTGGTTGGCTACAAGAAATGAACACTGTTTATCCCCCACAGTACCAATTTTAATACCACCAGAACAAAATATAAGTACAGAGTGTCCCAAATGGACATATTACACTCTTTGGGTTGGTATAACTCGGCAACGAAATGAGATAGAAATATAAGGACTGTTTTATTTCATACTGTTAACTTTTTCAAAGCTGTGCAGGTTCAAAATAAATGTCCACCTTCTGCTACAGTCATTCCCAACACCGACGTCAAACAGACCGAAATACAGACTGGATTGCAGCCTAAGGAATGTCAATGATGGCACGTTCAATCTGAACTTGTAATTCCGTTAGTGTTTGTGAGAACTTTTCTCGATCAAACATTCAATCACAGGTGGATAAAGACGAAAAGGGAGCGTGACAGAGTTCCCACCTCGATCTCCCGATTTAACCCCTCTCGACTTCTACATTTGGGGAACTTAAAGGTGAACTGACACAAATTTTTTTGTCTCACCAAATCGGCTGAAAATTTTATTTTACGTTAGGAAGTAATCTCTAAACATTACCTAATTTTTTTGGGATTTTTCCACCGATTCATTATTTTTATAATAATTGGTGAAAAACGGAGCAAAACGGAACAGTTCTGTCAAAATTTACAGCTGTGATCAGAGTATGGCACGCCAAAATGTCCCAACACGTGTTGCAATGGCGTTTTCAAAATGGCGTCGCCGACGGCTGCATGCTTATCATCGCCGAAGCGATTTTTACCTATCCAACCGACTTTCCATACTAGTATGCCCCGCCCCATAGCCTCGCTGCACAGGCCATTTAAGTAGCAACTTTAAACATGAATAACTCTGTAAACAAATTTTTTAAAAATAAAAGAAGAGAAGTCATAGTATTTTTTTTATGTGTACATTGCATGGTATAAAATTCAGGGGGGGGGGGTTACAAAACCGTGTCAGTTCACCTTTAAAATAACGTTGTGTACGCCACAAAACCACTAACACTAACGGAATTACAAGTTCAGATTGAACGTGCCATCAATGACATCCCATTGGCTACAATCCAGTCGGTACGTCGGTCCGTTCGACGTCAACGTTGGGAATGTACTGTAGCAGAAGGTGGGCATTTTGAACATGTACGGGTTTTAGGAAGTTCACAGTCTTAAATAAAACATACCTTGTATTTCTATTTAATTTCCAAAAAAAGTAGCGACTGGATGTGCAAATATAGTAATTTTCTGTGCATATCATTATTAATGTCATAAAATTATTTTTCAAAATCCCCTGATTTTTCAAGAATTTAGTAAAATCCCCTGACTTTCCCAGGATTCTCAGACAGAAAAATAATCCCCTGACGTTCCCCTGATTCCCCTGTTTCCCAGATTCTGTGGGAACCCTGTTATTTGTTCAAGTGACCAGGGAAACTTCCTGGCGCAATTTTAATAAAATATAAAAAGCCCATTCACAATCGGTTTTTGGCGCGGCGCCAGGCCGTTTGGCCGGTTGGAGCGAACGTGTATGGCCCGCTTAACACCGCAAATTCAATTCTGATCCGAATTGCAGACCCGAGTATAAGGTACGATTGGTGGACCGGTGGAGCGGATATCTTGCAAGAAGGAGACTACAGATGGATGACTTCTGGCAACCCAGCCACGTATCTAAATTGGTACAGCGCCTCCGATCCAAACGATGCACCTCCCGGGGAAGATTGCTTAGGGATCAGCGCTAACCTCGACTTCAAATGAAGAGATTACAGGTGTAGCATTAGTTGCTTCGAGGGCCGAGCCTTTAGGGCCATCTGCGAAACGAACCCAATCGACAACTGTTGAAGGGTCAGGTCACTTCTCCGTTTCCAATCTGTCTCGCATCTCAGAACATCCAAGAACAGCAGATCCATTAAAACCAATCCTTGAAGAAACACAAGAGTTCATTATTTCTATACAACCAGGCCAATGAAAGAAATGTGTCTTTGTTTGACCCCTGTTTTGGCTAAACAAAAACAGCTTCAACGGCTGCACTCAAACTAACAACTTCGTGCTGTTGTCTTAGGAAACAAATGTTGGATGTAAAATAGTACATCTAAACCGTAATTGAACGTTTGCCAAACACTGCCCTGGCAATATTGGTTTACTGGAGGAGTGTTTGGAAATGCAAAGTGCGACCTTCGTTATCAGACTTCACCAACAAATAGAAATAATTGTGGTAAAAAAAATATTCATTTCGGTTCTAGATTGTATTTAAAAAAACTCTGCAGAAAACAGTAACCATTTAAACAAAAAGTAGTTCTGCAAATGATCGCAATGGTTTTGACAGCATAATCTCACATTAAGCCGCGATCGCAAAGTTGACGCGCGAACAAGATGCTTCCTTCGCAGTGTCCATCACTTTCCAGTGACTAAGCATTTTCTAAGAAAACGAATATTAAGGACAACATTTGCCTACCTTTGATGAAACTGAAGTGGTTCATCTCTCGGGGATCCACTCGATGCTATTTTGTAACACCAAACCCTCTTCTGCACCAACTTTTCTTCTTACGAACACACGTTAAACTTGGCCATTTTTCCTCGCGCGGATGTCTTCGTGGAAAACGTTGCGTCCTTTACATTGCAGGATAACCAAGATCTAACCTATCCACTTAGAATACTGAGCTAAGGTTGAAGATCTAACTTATCTGTTCATTTTAATTTCTGGCCTGAAAAGGATAAAAAAACAAAAGTTTTAAAAAACAATCTGCAGTTACACGTATTAACCTCACAGTAATAGAAAGAAAATGCAATCGCTGCAGTTCAGTTTGAGTAAATACTTTACGCAGAAACACAGGAACATTATCGAGATCTGAAATCTTTAGGGGAAGTCTACGATTGTTTATTTGCGTAAAAGAAAAGATGTTTCCTATTAGTGGTTTCCAGTAATCCAGCGTTTTCGGTAATCAGACATTGCTCTCATTATCCAATATCTGCCAGATTATCGATGAGAGTACTGCAAGTCAAAATCATCTGTTACAAAACCCGTTTCCACGCATGCTATTGAGCTACAAGCAGTTATCTTTAAACAGAATTCAAAGATATCATGATAGATAGATTGTTTACCAAAACGCGATCGTATTCTGAGAAACAGGATGAAACTTCCAAACGAAAGGCAATCGCTGCAGTTCAGTTTGAATAAATATCAGTCAGCAAGACAAATCCAGATACCAATGATTACTTTCAATATTAACTCTGAAAAAATAACATTCCAGATATTTGAGATTTGACAACAGTTTCAGGAACTAGGTTGCTTGATCGCAAAGGGTTCTCCGTTCATAACCTAAGTCGGTATTCACCAAACGAGATGTCTGAATCACTTCCCAGAATAGCACATTTCATTTTTTAGATTATGTAGGTCCTACTTGAAAACCTAACCGTTTATAGGAAATTTATGTCTTGCTTTCATGCAGAGAGTATACCCTGTCAGTTTGTCCCGGTAATTCTGCAACACCCTGTATAACGTACGTGTGCATCTTAATTAGGCCTTGGCGAGACTGTAGTGAGATTTCCAGCATAAACTACGAATTTCAGTTACAAAAATCGTATACAAGCGATTCGTTAAACGCAGATTTGTTAACACTACCAAGGGCACTTTTCAATCGGCTAAATGGGATTTGTACGCTATTAGCGGGGTATACCGCATTTGCATTTTACTCATCGAGTCTGTGATTACCCTTACAATTACTTAATAAACCATCGTAAAAATGTTTGCTAATCAGAGGTGTCCGCTATTGGGGTGTGTCCGTTAAGTGAGGACGTTTAACTTGAAATAAAACATATTTAACGGTTGCATTGTCATTAAACTATCTAAAAATGAGTTAAATGCTTAAAACGGCTCTGAGAACGATCTGTTGCTGTTGAATTGAACAAGGCAAAGATGGCGGCCGCCCATCTTCAATTTTTTCAGCCCCGCAAGTTTTTCCGTCCGGTGCTGCCATCTAGTGGCAGTGTGCAGTGATTAATAAGAAACGATTTGCTTGCCTTTGAGGGAAACCTGGAATGGTCGACATTGAAAGGTCCAATTTGAAACGCAGTAGTCCCACAAACTCCTCTTCTTACGAACGAAGGAACATCTAACTTTTGTCATTAAATCGACGCGTTATCCATCCAAGTTTTCCTTTGTTCACGTTCATTTCTGACCTGGAAAGAATAAAAACAATTCATCAATTCAGCAGACATATTAACATCGTGGGATCATACTAGGAAAGCAATATAATGAAAAACACATTCTGAAGATATTCATGGTCTTTTCAACGATATTTCAAATAAATAAATATTAGATCTTTAATGCACACCACTGAACTCTTAACAATACATTACTTCGCAAAGAATTTCTCAGAGAAATCTGTTATGTTCATTTGTGCAAAAGAAAAATATGTTTCTTGTATTGGAAGGGGGTTGGAAGGATACTTTATTTCCTTTCTATCAGAGTAATGTAAGCAATTTGTAACCTGTTTACACGCAGACTGCTTGACATACAAACAGTTATGTTGACACAGAACCAGTTTCTGAGAATAAGATGTAACTTTCAAAGAAAACGATATGCTGCAGTTCAGCTTGTGTAAATATTTGTCAGCAAGACAAATCCGGACACCAATGACTGCATTCGATATTAAATCCAAAAAACAACATTCCAGATAATCAATTGAGATTAGATAACAGTTCCAGGAACAGTACCACGAATTACGCGTCCACATCTTCTGAACTTCAAAAAAATACGTTCGTTCAGAAGATGCTCAGATCAGTCTTGCGGTATTTGAAAATTCTTTCCATTTCCCCACTTTCATTGCAAACAATATAACCATACAGCCAGTTCCTTGCAAGGACTTTCAACGTACTTTATAAAGGCAATTCACGAATTCCTAGTGCACGAACCTATTAGCGAAGCCGGTCCTGCTGAATAATCATTCTCCGCTATGCAACCCATAATTGCAATAAAATAACCGGAATTGAAGTAACAAGGTGCCTCACAGTTAACCTAGTTCACAAAATCTATAACAAACATATTGCCACATGGAAAATTTCCGAGCAAACAGATAAAAA
>WWPM01009792.1:0-32865 GCA_023279145.1 Glomeris maerens | reverse complement strand
AAAAAAAAAATGTTTCACCCATTTCCTTTGCACGGTACGCTAACTGCACAATGCAACCCTTCTGTAAGAATCAAGACAGACAAAAATTCTGTTTATACCCTATCATCCAACGGCAAAATTAATTTGAAAATAATTGCACGCAGGATGCGCTTGCAAAGTGAGTGCATGGTATATAATCACTATCAGCACTAAACTCTTATTCTATATCCTGTCAATCTGTATATTATTCTCATGTTCACGAATCTTCAAAGCAAACATTAAAAAAATAAAACTGTAGCAGCCATGCAATAAGAATGCACGTGAAACAATGAAAGTTTCTGCAGGTGTGCTGCATGCCTGTTTTCATAAATCGTCTGAAGACATGCAGCTCACAGATCTACTGCATCACTTATTTAATTTTAGGATGCAAATGCATGCAGCACACCTGTAAAATGCGCACTAAACTGTCATTGTTTCACATGCAGCTAGTATTAAAAAAAAAAACATTTTTACAATGAAACAGATGTGCTGCATGCATGCAATGCTGCTATCTGAAATTTATGAAAGGGAATCTACAAACTATGTATGTAAATATAAACTTGCACAGGTTTTAATGCACATAATAAATAACATAGATCAATGAATATAATTTGATTAAGACAATATTCCAATATATTCGCGCATATAAATTCGTAGCCAAATATAAATAAAAATGATTATACTTCATGAAATTTTAATTAGTTTTTTGAATACAATTTCATATATAAAGATTTAAGTAATGACTCATGCAAACAAATGGGGAAGGGGTGCAAGCTTTGTTACACCTAATCCCATGATTGGTATGAATTACTCCCCTAGATATATGAATCATCTCATGCTTGGCAAGGCTACAGAAGCATTATTTATGAAATTAGATCAAGTTATGCATTTCTTTAAAATTAATTTGCTACAATGATTCAACATTGTAAAGCTGTGGACCATTTCGAAATAAAACTTTCACATATACATACGATAGTCATCGATATACTGTTCTGTTGTGTCAGGCAAAGGCACAATGAAAATTATGAATTCCAAGTCCTTTATACGAACGTCACAAACATTATCAAGAGTAAATTATTTCTTGGCAAACAACTGAAAATGTGTGATCACATTGTGGCTATAACTAAAGTTTGAATACGTCTACGATAATGGAAACAATTTAAATATTTAACTGATAAAAATTACTCTTGCTATTCATACAGAGATAACAGATTAGTCATTTCAGTGCAGACAATTAAATTGCACTAATATCTGCAATTTTAATTGTAATTTTATCTTTTTTGTTAAAGCCATGCAACATGAATTGAAAACGTGCTATTCGTCCATAAATAATGCAATTCCGGGTTTCGTTGATTCCATTCATAACAGACAAATCGGACATTTCTATGCGATCTGAAATGTCTTTTGAATAACTTGGTTAGAACAGAAACGTGTTTGCAGTACAACGAAGATCTTCATATTGCAATTTATTTCAAAAATTCACCAAAAATCTTTGGTTAAATGTATCTTGAAAATCACCACTCACTCGTCGCATAAATGAAGCAAAACGGAATGAAACGTTTTCAATTCGTGTTGCATGGCCTTAATTAGTTTTCACTATATTAAATAGATACGAAGACCTTCAACATGTTCTTAAAAAAGAAATGTCTTCTTTCTGTTTTCAATGCCAAGAAAGCATTCACCAATGTTGTACGCAACATTTTGTGGAAGGTTGGTCGTGTTAAGCTCTGAACGCAACGACGTGCTTGGCATAAAAATAATTGTCGACATTATGCAAAAACAAGATGCTCAAAGACTACGCACTATATTTCGAGAGATCTAGACCGCCCGGAGTCAAGGTCGGCTGGTGATTGGTTGGAAACAGAAACATGACGTGGAATTTGGGATGAGGTAGGGAGGGCTGACCCCAGAAACAGCAGGAGCGCGGGACGCTTCAAATTGCGCTCGGTTTACCACCATACAGAATTTCTGGAGATAATAGAGTCTTCACACGATAAAAAATGTTCGCCAGCATATACGAGAAAGAAATAAAAACTCCAGGAAGATGTAACAGATACAATGGAGAAATGTTTAAAAAGTGTGCAAGATTTACCACACAAATATGGTACAATACCATAAACCCCACTTTGAAAATTTCGAGGACTATCTGTTCAATATAATAATATCCATTCAGAGTAAAAATATATCGGGCAGCATAAATCCGTTTTAAAAAATCGATATTTCTAGAAACTTCCCTGATTAAAAAGGGTTTCTATTCCTTCTTATTGTCTATTCTTTGTTTTTACAGTACAAATTCAAAAATTTCTTAAATTTATCCTATTTGCACAAAGCAAATTTAACTATGAAAGATTATTGTGATCTGTCACACCGGTTGACCCTTAATTGCTTCTCAAAGCAGAGACATCCCTGGAACCAACCATGTGTGATTCAGTGGAAATCTTCAGCACACACGGACATTCACGTCATACATACACGTACCACACTGCACATTCACACATCACAAAAAAAATAACTAAATTTAGGGGAAAGGGTATTTGGAGATGGCTGGGTGGTCTGCTATGCTTGCATGCACTAAAATGACAACTCTCACCGAACTGACTTCTCATCCAAGGATAGAGGGGGCTCCCAAGTGATCCTGCTCCAGGTGACTGGCCATTGCTTGTAGGAAGTTGGCCAACTCCTTGCTGCTGCTGCGATTGCTGATGATGGTGTCCTCCTCCAGTGTTGACATTCAGGTTGCCTCCATACACGTGCTGCTGTTGCTGCTGCTGATGAACAGGATGATGGGTCAGGGTATGGTTATTGACCGGACTCAGGGAAGATGCCTGCGTCTGATTATTGACGGGGCTGGAAGGACTGGACAGCGGGGTCGACTGCTGTTGAATCTGCTGTCTCAGCTGCAGCTTGCAGCTGGAGTAAGCTGTGGGCAACGTTGGGCTGCTTGCATGCTGCAGAGGAGGTGGTGGCGAGGAGGACACTCCTCGACAGTTTGCCCCATCTGATAGCGTGGTAATAGACAGTGCTTGACTATAGTACGATGATGGTGTCGTCGACCCCGCTGCACCTCCTGGAGGAGTCTGATGGCCACCACCGCCAACAACAACTCTTCCAGTTCCTCCTCCTCCACCTCCACCTCCACCTCCACCCCCTCCTCCTCCTCCAACTCCTGCAACACTTGCACCTCCTGGAACAACAACACCATTTTCGGTGTTGGAACCTACACTTCCACCTGCAGCATTCAGTGCTACAGCTGATCCTGCTCCTCCTCCTGCTCCACCTGCTGCTGCGGCCGCAGCAGCATTGATAGCCCTGATTTCGAGTCTGTCATATGGGGGAAAGCGCGGGTACTGGAGTCCCTGAGTTGATGCTGAAGATCCATAGTGGTTGGCTTGGGTGGACGACTGTCGTACAGATGCACTCGGATCGCACGACTCGTGATGGCCGACCACTGATGGTCCAACGTAGTGGTCGGCTGCACCGCTCCTCAAGTCGGCGAGGTAAGAGTTGGTGAAATAAGAGCTCATGCTACGAAGTGTACCAAGTCGCTGGTGATGGCAGGCAACTGGAGTAGTGATTGGGTGGTGAGATCACGCCAAGTGGAGAATGCTCCCAATGTTCCCAAAGCTGCCGAGACAACTTTGTGCTTGATGATTCGAATACTAATGATGATGATGATGATGACGATGATCCTGACGGTTGTGGTAGAGGCTCCAACAGCGACGAGAACAGCAACTGCTGGGTAGTTATGGGATGGCAGGATACGCACAAGGGGAGGAAACAGAGGTGGAGGAGGTGAACGAGGAGGAGTATAGGAGGAGGAGGAGGAAGGTGGTGGCGGTGAACACGAAGAATAAGAGAAACTTGTGACTGTTGGTGTGGTGGCTTCTTGACGAGTCGATATCGTCGCTGTTGTTGCCGCTTCTGGCTAGTTGTCGCTGTACGCAGTGACAACGGTAAACCACAGAAGACGACGACCAAGACGATGACGATGAGAGTTGAGCCGCCAATCGCTTCTCTACTTTCATCAGCGCCTACATAAGTACCGGAAGTAGGAGGGTTGGCCAGGAAAGAAGAGAGGGAAAAAAAAGCAAACGTCATATGTTAGAGAGAGTGCACATGAAACAGAGATGTCGCCGCCACATTCAAACTAAACCGAGAATGACGAGAGGCATGGTCATCATCGCCTCATTAACGACTAGCTTAATTAATTCCGACCGTCATTAATTATAATGAACGCAGATAACAAGATGTAGATTATAAGAAATTCATAGCGGGCATAGTTCCAAAACTACCATTAATTGGAGAAACCGATTAATAATTTGCACGAAGATCTAATATTAGGTAACAACCTATACAGTTGCAGTTACATGTCAATCTTGGAAGAATGACAGATATTTGACCATGAGGTTGAACTTTTCTGGAAATCAATTGGACACATTTGACAAATTCAGCTACAACATTCACATAATTTCAGAGCAGCACATTTTACGCATAATCCCCACTCAATGGAAATGGATGATAGCCCAACGGAGTCATTATATTAAGCGCAAATTAAGTCATCAACAAAAAGAGAAAATCATTTCATATCCTACATTTTCATTTTTGTATGTATTTAAGGAAAAATGCGAAGCTCTCAAAATAAGCAAGAACTGGTTATTTCATTTCATTATAAATATTTGAAATATATAATATTTTTTGGGAGCTGGTATATCTGTTTAATTGTTATGCTCTATATAAATAAAATAGTGACCGACTAATAGATATAGCGTACTATAGTTATTCTGTAATTTCCTTCATGACTATCACAAATTAATTGCAGCTGCAGTGCATTCAACAGAATTTGGTACAAAAAAGAAAACGAGACAGACTGTTAGGAAATATTGTTCAGTCCCAAACTTTCATTTGCGGTGCCATGTAGACCAAGTCTTTGTGTTTGTGTCACCACCAAATGCTGACGAAGGCAGAGAAAGTCAGACAATCGTCT
The DNA here is from genome assembly GCA_023279145.1 of Glomeris maerens. Taxonomy (NCBI): domain Eukaryota; kingdom Metazoa; phylum Arthropoda; class Diplopoda; order Glomerida; family Glomeridae; genus Glomeris; species Glomeris maerens. Next base: position 27,863 of record WWPM01009792.1, on the reverse strand, counting down.
CCATTATACTAACGAAGCAAGTGCAAGTGCCACAAAAAGCTAAGGAGCGCTTCCCTCCTTTTTGTACGAGAAACTTTTGGAGAAGCTGGGGCAGCTCTGGCAAACCCCCTAGAAAAACACTGTTACTATATGTATTCCCCTCGTGAGAGTTATTGCCGTCCAGAGAAGAGTATATAAAGACTACCCTCCACATTTATACCTTCAATAATCGGCATAAATCTCGCTCTGTGCCAGAATACACGCTGAGGATGAGAGCGTGTTTTGGAAATATCTGTTTGAATTTCGCGCAGTTTACACTATCCTGTATGTGGGGAAGTTGGGTGGGGAAATATACAACTGCATGGAAGCAGGTGAGATGATGCGACCACACTGACCGTTTCCCATGGTGTCCATACCCAATTTGAAAGAGCTAGTGACTGAAAACTACGACTTTCCAGAATGAGTGCATGGGAAAGCTTGGAAACCCTGTGGATTTTATAGAAATTCGTCACTGTCACACAGTCCCTTGCACCTTACAATAGCGCCATTCTCTTCCGTCCGAAGGGATCAACCAAAAAAGAAAGTTGAATACCATACAACGAGTATGAAACTAAGCAAATTTTCTGATTCCTAAATCAATACATTTATTTTATGCATCCATTTTAAATGGAAACTTTCTGCTACATTACTCGCAAATATTGATTCTAAAATACTGGAAACGTTCCCCATTATACAGTAGTGTGAAAATTATTATGCTAAAGCCAATTTTTACATTTTTTGCTATTAACATCACATATTTACAAAGTCTAAAACCAAATAATGATTCTATTGTACATATTATAGTAACAGGTGATGCTTACACAGCCTTTAGCACATGCATTATTGGTTTTTGTTTTCCATTTACTCCAGTAGGTGGCACAATTAAGACATCAGGCCACAGTAATTTGAAGATTTTGAGCAGTGCTGTTCCCGTACTTTGTATATCAAAATTGGTAGGAAATCTAAGTACTGAACTAAACCTGAAGTGTCACTAGAACGGACAAACAGTATAGCTTAGAATGCTAATAATGTTCAATCAGATTTAAAAAGATCGATACAAATATTGTATGACGTTTTCAAGCTAACTTTTAGGTTGTAAGGGCCGGGCTACTTTCCCACCAGATGATGAAAATATGAACTCATTAGTCATATTTCTCTGAAATATGTGTACGCATCACCTGTTACTATAATATGTACAATAAAATCATTATTTGGCTTTAGACTTTGTAAATATGCGATGTTAATAATAAAAAAGCGTAAAAACTTGTTTTAGCATATAATAATTTTCACACTACTGTACATTATAAAAAAATTATTGATGCGTTTAGCTACTGTAATAATTAGCTGGAAAATTGTAATGTGTCATGGGGTGGATATATTAATGTTACAGCTATAGTTTGTATATTTAACTTATATCATGTGAAACGCCAGTGATGAAATAATAATCGCACCATTAATTTATAGCAAAAAAACTCTGCAGGATTTCAAATGGGTTTATCAAAATGGTTTCAACCAGGTGATGGATTATTGATGTTCTTCCATACTGTTCAACCAACATCTGTACATCTGCGCAGTGTATGCAGGTAATTTATGGACGATAGCCGTATACATTAAATCTCCTGGGTGCGTAACAAATGTGCTCATATGACTTCAAAGGCGATTGGTCACAGAGGATCGCAGCAACGAGCAACCACAAACGGATTCTCCTCTGCAAACTACACTTTGATGGTGACGGTCATTTTGCAAGAAATTGCCGCCTTCATTCACGGGTCACTAACGTGAAAACAGCTTTTTTCCAACTGGTGCATCATTTATACCAATACACAATTAGATCGCAATTCAGCCAGTCTCAGCTTGTTTTGCAACGTTTTTTCGCCCCACAATCTTGGACGTCAGAGAGCGTGTCGATAAGCTCGGCCGACCGGAAGTAAAAGACCGCCTCAAGCCCAAGGGTATACAACACGAAAAAAGAGAAGAAAAAACAAAAGAGAGAAATAAAAGTGGGAAAATTGATCGGCACGAAATTGCACGTTGCCACGTGACACGCACGTGTCCAAGCTTTGTTTTCAACATCCTAAACAATGAACATAAGCAGCAACGACATCATAATGGACACTTCAGAGAGCAACATTTTTATTTGAACAAAGAGAAAAAAAGGAAGGGTGAGATTTAAGAGGAGGAGACTTGGTTTTTGTTGGCCACAAGACCCAAAGAAATTGGCAATAGTCCATAATTCCTGGCACATTCCACATTCTGAGAAATCTTTTGAAAAACACAAAACACCATTCCTGCTTCAGTGGCATCTTTGCTTGCAGCAGGATTTAATCTCCCCGTTATGCGAATTCCGATCTGTTTATGGCCGATAAAGCAAAAATCTGTCATTGTAATAATGCACTAGCCGATTATGTTAGGCCAAAAGAATTTATTAAGTCATTTAAAAGCAACAGAGAAGAATGGCTTTCAATTCACAATGCCAATTTCATTGCATGTTTCAACAAATAAATTGTTTCAGGGTGAATTCTTAATTGTAATTTAGCAATTATATTTTTAACCAAATAAATATTTAAAAATGATCATGTATTCCATTATTTCAGAAACTTTTATTGTCGGCATTTTACGGTAAAAATAAATTTAGAATTATAGGCTCAGCCTGTAGGTAGAATTTATAAAAAGTCTTCAGCTGGAGTTTTTATGCTAACATTCCGGAATTTTAATTATATGAAAACAAACTCAGGTCTCTTATTGGATCAAATATTTTTGAGAAAGATGTTGGAAAATGTACACATTGTGTTTGTATGTATATGCAGCAGTATAACATTTGTAGGTGTCCTTTTTGCGTGGAGAACATGCACACAGATGTGGACAAAAGCGGCTGCCAACAGACATCCAAACATCGCAATGTTGTTTATTCAATTGGAGGGCTAATTTTGAAGGGCATATCCGAAGGTTTCAGTGCAATGTAGCGAAACATAAAGAAACGAACATGGTTGCAGCTAGCTGCAGCCCTTCTTTCAAAGAAACTACTTGTTCTGAACATGCATTTTGCCAAATAGCAACTTGTAAATTCTGGTTCTGGCCACAGGTTATGGCAAGCAAATCCAATGGGTTTGAATGGCAAATGCCGTTGTTTTGGCTTCAGGGGCCTTCGTAAGAGCCTTTGCATACAATAGCCTAAGCCGTAACGATCTGAATGGGCTTTAGGTTAGAGCCACATCCCACAACAAGAAGCCTTTAACTGCGCATCTTTTCCACGGCATATATTGGAAACACACAAACAGCAACTGTCCAAAGACATAAATAAACACTCGTTTACGCCTAGCATTATAGGAGTAAAGATGGTTGCCTGTTTGGTGGTCATCCCCTTGTTGTCGTTGTCGTTTACTATACCTTTTATTGCACCACCGTCCACTAATGGCTCCTATATAACTCAAGGCTACATGCGAAACAAGGGACCCTTTTCTGCAAACTTATAAAATGCGTCATTGCTGCCAGTCTTAAGTGTGGCTACACATATAGAACGAGGTCGACTTTCCAAATTTCACTATCACTTTTGGTTCGACAGTGGTACGTGTCACTAGCAGAAAATTCGCACTGAGAACATCCATGAAATACCAGCAAAACATGTGAGTAAAGGTACTATAAGCTTTTTCCGAAATAATAGTCTGCATTTAAATCTATATGTACAATAACTGAAATCAAGATCAAGTTGGCATAGAATTCGGTCATAGCATTTCCAAATTTTGATTTCTATGGACAGTCAGTTCTTGAGAAATGATTTGTTGAGCTTATCAAGCAATTCATTCTAATTTTATTGTATTTTTCTCATACTGAGATAATCAGAATTGTAGATAGTCAAATATAACAAGTTTTCTAAATTTAATTCACATGATTCACCTTCTGTAATTTAAAATAAAATCACAAATTATGCGCAAATATGAGTCATGAAATACTTGTAATGTGAAATCAGCGACAGGTTTACTGAAAATGCAATGTTCATTCTGATATAATACTGAATATAAACTAAATTATGTATAGTGTAAATTTCTACAACAGTAAAACTATTAGCTTTTCAGGAAAAAACAAATTGGAAAATATTTACAAAAACCATTGCAAATTTTTGAAATTTTTTGAATAATTCATCACGAAACACTCGGTGCAAAACGCGTTCCAAATATTCAGGGAAAACTTAAAATTTAAAATTGACATCATATTTATTGTATAGGACCTGCATTTCTTTGGATTTATTTTGATCTCCACGGTTATATTCGTGCTGAACAACGTTCAAATATTCATGCAAAGCTTCAGCTTAATATTACGAATGACGTACCAAACATAATGTTACACATGCATCAATATTAATGCAAACCTGAACAAGGGGAAACACAACGCATACCATAAATATATATTCTGCATAATTACAATTAAATTGCAAATATATGCAGAGGTAGAATAAATAATATTTGCAGCAGTTCTCGAGGGAATGGCAACGAAGGACAGGGGTTTTGACATAAAAAGAGAAATTTCTACTGGGCCAGATGTAACCAACCTCCTGCAGGTCTGAAATCCGTTGGAAACCCTCAAAAAATAGAGGAGGGACATTTTGGGGAGCGACCAGGTGAAGGATCAGATAGATTGTTATATAAATGCAATTCATTTTCCTAAAAGGAAATGGCCCAATGGCAAGTATTTTTTGTGGTAGACTCAGAATATAATGTGAGCTTTTAACCGCAGAGAGTCGCAACGGTGATGAATTACCCTTGATAGCGAATTCAAGACTCGTAAGTTGGTTTTGCAAAAATCGTATTCATCGATCGGAACGATTAATATTTATGCTGCGCGCGAAACAACTCTAAAAATATACATGTATATAAGCACGATGCACATGATGTATGTTTGTCGCGGTCAGCCCCGGGAAAAGAAGAAAAAATTGTCATATTTATGTATGCATGCATGGATATTTGAAGCATGAGCAAGGCAAGAATTACTTGCATGATGAAACGACGGAATTATAATGCGCTTTGCATGACATTTACAACAAATCGAAATTCAGTTGCATTTTCTCGCACAGTCATAAAATGACAAACTGCATACTCAAAATACTCCAATGTAATTCGGTTTTTGTTGACCACACATTTGGCAATAGTATAGCTATACAGAGGCGATAAGCAAATGATATATTGTTGGACCATGTATCCATGTCAGCGGAAGAACTGCATTCTGGGATAATCAGGATTCCTAACAGACACCTGCGTGTGGGCCCCAAATATTTAACTATCATCGAATAATACTGCAGATGCAGGCATCGATATTTATAAAATACATAATTTAAAAGCGGAATTAGAAAAACTTAGATCGGACCTATATAGTTTTATCAATATACATATAACCCATAATTTCCATTTTGATAATGAAATTTGGTTTATAAGATAACATAACATTGATTTACAATTAAGCTCTAAAAGAAAATTTAAAATATATTCCGCCATTTAAAAAATGAACAGACACCTGTACGGGAATACGAGGTTCCATTTAATAAAATGTCAAGGAATTTCAAAATGCTATAAAATATATAAGGAAATGAGGTCATAGACCTTTTTGTATTTTTTTGGCAGGGGGCTGCAACAATATACAATATTGGTAAAATAGTATCGAGTGCATATATTAAGACTAAACACAAAATTTAAACTTATTTATTTTCAATTCATCAATTTCTTAAATGAGATATTGAATTGCTAAATTGTATAATTTATCATAAACATATAACTTATATTTTTGGAGTACTTTGAAGGATCTTTATTTATAAAAAAAATATAATATAGGTTTAGTATAAAAGATCGATAATAATTATATTGATGCTGCTCATATGGAAAAGTCCCATTTATGCTCTGCATATGTGCAGTTAACTTCACCAATAAAGATGAAAAAATTTCGGAATTAAAATGCGAATATTTGTTTACATCTCGTATATACAGACGGGCTTATAATGCGTTTTAAAATGCAACATGTAGTATTGAATGAAATCTAATACTCGTACGTGAAAATAACATCAACATTCATATGGTATATAGGAAGCAAATCAGAATAAATTTTAGAAATAAACTATTTGCAATCTTAATTTAAAAAATACAAAAAATAAAATTTCAGCTCTTAATATTCAATACGTGAATGTTGTGAAACATCTGCATGGAAATTATACTGAAAACAATAATGAATCGGTAATAAATATTGAATTTAAATAGGCTATACGCATATGTCCACGATTAGGCTTCAGTGAAAAAGGCTTAACCGACTGTTCATTTTTATATTTCACAAATTCAATCAACGGACACAATCAGGTGATTCACGATGATATCAGACAAAGAATCGACTGAAAATTAATTTAATGTAATGGTAATTTAAGGGCGTTGATGGGATTTGCAACATAAGCCTTTTCCGCAACGTTGAACCAAACACCACCCAATCGAACGAAAATTGGCAAATTTGCTGAATTTCATTTTCATAATCCATGCATGATGCACAACAATACATAAATGAATTTGCATATTTAATTATTATTTTGAAATGCCACTCAATTTTTCGATTTTAACAGGAACAACGAAACAGCCGTTTAGCTGGACAAATATTTATTTATAGGGGTTATAAAACGCAGATTTATCTCCAATAGCATTTCGAGAGATAACCTATAGATGAACCATTAGATATAGAGTAAATAGGGTTCATCTCAGCATATGTTTGCTTTTGATGTTGGCCAGTGCAAACCTTTCTCTGAACAATACCATCAATAACAATTAATGCGATGATGACGAGAACGAAAAGCCTCCTTGATGGCCCTTCTTTCTGCCAATTAACAAACACACTATCTTGTCTATCTGTAAATAATGACAATTGGACCCTTATCAAACTGATTTCCAGAGTTCCCAAGGCACAAGACATGCACATAAATAATGTTCAGCACGCGCATGGGAAGTTTTAAATAAATAGCGCAAATGATGATTTTATTATATTATTCCATTAATTTTTTAATGAAAAATTTGTATTAATAATAATTCTAAAAATATTTTGACGTTTTAAAATTTTACACCGAGATATACGTATGTATTACTAATTTATTCAGTGGGTTAATTATTTATATGGAAATGATAAACGTAATTACGTTAAATACGAACTATAATCTCAGTTATTGAAACTGAATTGTAGCTTCGAAAATTACGTCTTTCAAAATTTATTTCTGGCATAGGAAAAAGGTATGCGCATTAAATTTACGTATATTAATATACAATCTTTGGGTTTCCCCAATGGTTATTTATTCCCCATCTAGAAACATATTCATAGTGTCCATCCATATTAACGTTAGTGTTTTTACCTTTACTGTATACAGGATGAAGATAAATAAAGTCCATTGCCCCCCTCCAAAAAACTGCTACAATATAGCATCTAAAAATTAAAAATCTGAATATGCAGAGGCAGCAAGCCAGGGTTAACGTGAAATTGCCAAAACTAATAACATTGTTCCAGCTTCATCTGTTTCATTTCGCTTAAAAGTTGCTCTCTGGTACTAATTTGAACTATTGCTCCTGCTATATTTACAAAGTAAAGTTTTGGAGAACCTTGAAGACAGTTGCAGAGGTCAGATAGTTTGGCACCACTGGATAGAATAGTTCTGACTTTTAATTTACTATTTCTATGTGATGTAAAAGTTGTTGTGGAAGGCACCGGACTTTATCTTCACCCTACACATGCGCACACACACACACAGAGTTCCAGCATTTAGATGCACGCCACTCACCATGCAGAATGTAACTTATTTATATAAACAAAACGTTTTAACGATGTTTATTCACTCGGATTTATATACTATATATATAGGAGTAGGTTTTGCCGAGTTCCACAGAGTGAATATATGAAGACTTGGGTTGGAAAATGAATGCTCTGCGAGCGAAATTGGCGGCTGCTCAACGTTTCTACGTCAAGCTCTTGCCTTTTCTTTTCTTTTCTTTCTTTTTTTGCTTTTGTTTCAGAGTATATAACGTAAAATGGTCCACTTGGATCCTGCATGTACAGAATTAATGCTGCGCACATACACACAGTTTCAGTTCCCTCCAATGTATCTAAACATTTACTCGACGTGCTGCTGGGTGCACTGTTGTAGTGACGCCCTATGTAGGCCGTAATATATATATTTTTATAAATATCGGTATCACACATATAAATGACAATTTTAAAACTGTGTAGAAGTGCGATACAAAATTAAAATATGCATTTAATTTTACGCAATTTTATAAAGGTTTAAAAATCAGTTTAATGCAGGGTATTCATTAACAGGTATAAATAAACTTGTAAAACTTCTGTTAGTGCAAAGTGCCTCTGCAATCGTAAATTTATTTCAACGCTAAAGTATACAATTATTATTTTAAGTGAACATGACGATTAAACAGGGTTTCTTCAACTTAAAAACAATATATGAACATTTACCAGTAGGCTATGCTATACATTTTGAACTTTCTCAATTATTCATATGATGATATAAATCTTTCCTCCATCAAAAATAATTAAAACATTTGCAGGAATATATAAAACAGATGATTTTTAAATGAATACATTGATATAACGAACATCCTGTTTTCATGCAGGACACCTCACCTGCACAGATATATACAAAACAGGTCTAGCTAAATGTATATACATATCCTAGTAAAATCTGTGTAAACGAAGCTTGAAAATTCGTCCACAATGTTGTGATCGATACAGAGGCATGCGATGTTGCCTCCAGATATACTGTATACGAACCAGTCGGCCTAATTAGCACACCGTGTATCTTAGTATACGGTATTTACAAGAGCCCTGAGTGGGACCCTGTACAATGTGAAACCACGCCATGTCATAACAAACAACTGTTAATGTATACCAAGGTCGGACTTAACAAAACCCCAACCACATCCCACTTCTTGTTCAACTTAATGGTATACATTTACTTGCATGGCATATATACTCGATCTAAATCTAGAGGGAATGCAGCAAAACTTTCAATTTGACCTCGCATAATTCCAAAAGAATAAAAATATATTCAATTTTCTGTTGGAAAATTTTTCTATTGTACAATGCACATTTCCATACACAGTTCAGTTCTCCACAACTTTTGTGTTTACCCACGGCTACTATTTTCCCCACATAAATCTGTCATTGTTCATTTCGTACAAGGTTTAAGAGTGCTCACATATATTTGAATTACATAATTTTCAAATTTGTAGACGAACAACTTCTACAAACAACGATTAACACGTACGTTTTAAATTGACTCATTCTGCCAGATAATTATTGACAGCTTGTGTACTATCGTAAAAAGAAATAGCACATTAATGTGCATAATTTGCGATTTTGTAAATACGGCTGCAATTAATCTAATATACAACGACAAAATCATGATTTCATGATTTCAGGAATTTCTGAATTCTGACCAAGCCAGCTAACAGTGGTCAAAGTCTCATAATCTGATTTGCCAAACCAATTCATAATAATCATTTAGTTTAGATTTTGACCTAAATATTCGTTGCAATAATAAAAAAAAATATATACAGTTTTTATATGAATTTAGATGCATCACATTCAAACTTTTAATCAGGTTTTACAAATATTATATGATTTTCAAAATCACTATTGCGTATGAAGATGAATGTAGTCAATGCAACAATTTCCTTTTTTGATCCAATATGCATAATCTCAAATTCAACTAACAAGAAAAGAAAAAATAGCATATTATATAAAGAAATTGAGATATGCATTTAAATAAATTTGATGCATCAAATAATTTCAAAACAGCAATATTTTTTACTGGTATAATGCTAGAAATATGTATGGCTTATATCAGACGAAAAGCAACAAATACCATGGCTTGTTTCAAACAAGTTTGAGTGTTACAACATACTTTGGCTGTTCTCAAGAGGAAACCACTTATCTTGAAACGTTTAAACGTATATTATTGTTTTATGGCAGACGATTTGTAAAAACAAACCAAGTGGTCCTGTCAAACTATTCTAGCAATGAGGAACAAAAACACACAAAAAACATTCAAATATCATATGCTTCAAAACAGAAACTTACAAATATATTCCGCATTTCAGATTGCTGAAAAAGAAAATGAATTGGGCAGCAACAAAAAGGGGCAATTTACCTTGGAAAAGAGCAGGAAGAATGACTGACAAACTCTGAATCACCAATGAGCTTGGCATGAGGGTAAAAGTTGGCTTTGCTGTGAAGGGTATATCATGTGAATGACTTCGCAGCAAAGCTAAAATGAGCCGAGCCGAGCCGATAGCACAAAATTAAATATCGATTCATACGTCAACGTAAAAAACATGAAACAGAGCTCATTGCACTAATTTAATAATGCTGCACAACTTTCTCATTAGAACTTATGATCTATTGCTTGCCAATGTGAAGGTAGAAAATTACTAGATCTAAGCATGGCGTTTACGCGAATGCTCTCCTTTGTTCACTCATTTGGACACAAATTATTCATCTATCCATTCCCGAGCCAAACATTATAATTATTGTCTTCTTTTAAGCTGCAATTTTCATTTTTAATGGAAGGAAAAAGTATCATTTATGCCGATTCCCTCTTGGAACGCAATATTTTACATACTCAATTGCAGCCAATTTAAATGTCGATATTAATGCATTTTTCAGTCAGAAAATTTTCAAGTAATTCACATAAAAATATAGTGGTATAGTTAAATTACTTAATGTGCATTTAAATTCGGAATGCAAGCATAAAGTATATATTCAATATTCTTTTGCCTTAGAAATTGAAATCAAGTTAGTAAATTTACTATTTATCTTGTTTGCATATGCAAAATGTCTGCATGAAGAGACTATAAACTGTAAAGATTCAGAATGCCCCCAAATGGTGTGCAATTTGATTTATATTCTGCATACTATCAGAATTATAACCGTGCATTAATGCAAATAGACTTTAAAGTTGAAAGCAGTCAAGCATACACATGAATAAATTGTTGTTGAATTTTGTCAAAGGTACGAAATTCACGGTGCTGAACAGAGAAAAATTTGCCCATTGGAAGAGAGTTGACGAAAGAAGGAGGCACGCACGTTGAACACAATGACGGCCATGGCAGTCCATCATTGGGTCCCCAACTCGCTAGACCTTTATAGGCCCAGTTTGCCCAATGATCATGCAAGCACGTGCCGAAATGGATAACTATAGAAAAAGGTAGGTTTTATTATATGGGCCATTGGAAAAAGGAAGTTCTTCATAAAATATCGTGCGCTCCACTACAGCTGCAAGCAACAAAGATCGCGTGTGCTCTGTTGTCAATGCACTGAACATGTCTACTTGTGTAGTTGCCCATATTTATATGTCAAAATCTAAATTTATACATTTATAGAACATTTAGGAAACAAGTCAGGGTCTGGTAGAAAAATGCATGAACTGTATACATATAGCATGTCGGCTAGCCCAAGGCTTGTGAAAAATTGATGGAGTATCGTAAATATTATAGAGGCAGAGTTGACTGTATTAGTCACGCAGAAAAACATGAAGCCACAATCTAGCCACAAAATTAACACACCAATTCCAAAAAGCAGAACAAAAAATATCGCATTTATATATATATTATAAACATTGCAATTGCTCCCATTTTAAATGTGAGATCAGGGATGAAATTTAATGGAAATTATATACGTAGAAGGCAGATGGGAAAAATAAATAATTGAATCAACAAACTTTTTCCAGTCTGCGAAAAAAAAGATGAAAAAATAGTTGATACGGTCACTTAAAACACAACATAAATAAATATACGAAATACTAATTTCCAAAGATTTTTTTCACAATTACTATAGAAATTCTTAGCACGTCGCTTTGAAATTATCAAAAAGCTATTCCGGATTGTCAATTGCAGTACGTAAACATATTGACATGAAGAATACAACGCCCAAAAGTTCAACTGAAATTAAAAAAACGTATTGCGTTGCCTGCAATAAGAATAACATTTAAAGCATGACAATATTATTTGATTAAAGTCGTTTAAATTACATTAAAACAAAACTCTGTTGTCCACATAAATGTATTTGTTTTAAGAGTTCTTTTTAAAATTGATATATGGACTTGAAATATGAACAAATAACAGAATAAATAAACAGTACAGTTAAAATGAGCAAATGTGGAAGTCGTATAGGCGATATATTAATGAATTCACGTTTTGCCCCAAATTTATAAGAGTAAATATTTTTTGTTTGCAATTGTGATCCGTATCATTTATGGCAGGACAATAAGCAAGAAAAAAACAGGTACAATCTGATACAAATCAATTTAAGTAAACTTTAGCAAATTGAAATTTACTATATAGTATATTACGTAATTACACAAGGAATGATCACTTTCTGTCACCTGTACATAACCAAGCAAAAGTGTATATATAGATGGTCTATAAAAATGATTTATGTTCAAAGAATCAACGAGGTGTTGAAGTTGAATCAGCAAATCTAGCACAATTAACAGACAACTGTCAGTACATCATGACTGGTCATCGCTTTGCTGATTCTCGTTCCTATCCGTATAAATAGCAAGTATTTATTTACGAAAGCCGGTGCTGAAAGCGTCACCGCTGCTATAATAAAAAAAACTCTTTTTATATGTAAAAAATAACTTTTATACATTGCATTTAATGCATAAAGTCCACCATTAAATTTAAATGGTCTGGATAATCATGATGCATGCGCACCAGCAAAGAAAGATCACTGTGTAGCAAAGCCCATATAATGTTTATGATCGTTTATGCAGTGAAGGTTTTATGACTTGTACTTATTTCAGAGACAATATAACACCTTGTGGTCGCAGTATACAAAATGGAGGGAATGAGCAACACGTTTGGGATAAGGGCCATGCACCAAGTCAATAACATAAAATTAAAAGAGCACAAATAAGAAGAAAAAAATAAATGCAGTACAATGACCATGATGCAGGTCATCTATCTAAATATGCAACCACGCTTCACCACTTTTCATAGCAACCAAATTATATGTAATTGGCAATAAACGAGGTTCACAATTGCCCCCAAAGTACGCAATAGCTGCGAAGTGGCCATCAAGAGGATGATGATGCATTTACCCTTTGTGGCCATATACAGTGTAGTATGTACATGTATAGCAAGTAGGTGAGTGAATACACAAAATCAGATATCGGACATCTATTGCAATCCATTTTAATTATCACCTGATATTTTATCAATATCAGTCTTAACTAAAATGCAAGTAAACATTTCAATGAACAAGTTCAACGTCGATTCCTTTCCCATTCCCGTGCAATTATAACGACATTGCAATTTTGGGAAACTCTGAATTTGCGAATTTATTCTCCAAAAATTTCCAATTGCATTTAAATGCAAGTGAAATAACTTGCTTTATAAATACAATTGTTAGGAAACACGATTGAACAAAAACTTCAATCTTGCCCGCACATTTTTCTATAGAGTTATTAAATTGCCATAAATTTCACCAAATTCACTATATATATTTCACGTTTAACACGCAAACCAATATGCAGTTGCAAGTTTTTCTCTAGTAATAATTTTCCATTCAATCATTTATTACAGATTCGAATAATACATAAAATCTCCCAATATCCCATATCACTGAATTCTACAAGCAACCACCATCACTTTTGACAATGTCTTGCAGCGAAAGCTGTCAACTGCAAGGTCAGACAAATGTTTGCTTACACAAATGGAAAAACGAAACAAGTGGGCGTTTACATGCACACAACGCCATAAATAGAATTTCACTTTGTACACAATTTATCGGTTTAATTAATTAAATAGCAACATGAAAGCAGAATATTCGAGGTTTTAAAACAATATAATATTGTATAAGATATGATGATGGAGCAGGTGGAGTTATTAGGGAACAGCTTGGAAGAGGAAGAAGTTGGATGCAAGTAAACCTACTACTCACCTATGTGTTCGTCGATCAAAGGCCCTTTACAATAGGCAACCACGAGCGAGAGCATGCTCTATAGTCTCGGCTTTGGCGAATATTTTGCTCAGCGTCAAGCTTCTTCCCCCGAGCGCCGCTAGGGGGTGGTAGGAAGGCGGCTGAGCGGTCACATGACCAAGCCGGCAGCGAATCAAATTGTCACTATTCATTATGTGACGCGCGCCATTTGCATCTCACCTCCCGAAATGTCTCTATTAGTAAAGCGCAGTTGGAGGAGAAAGAGTAACAAAAACGAGTAGAAAATCAATTTACGCACCACTGTAATTTCAAATCATCTTCCTTTTTACATGTACCACTTTTAAATATAGCCAAAAATCTCATATAGCTTATACATTTTATGCTCTGATTGGGAAGAAAACCTGACAGCTCGATGAACTGTACAGATTATGGTTTTGGTTTGATCTTCAGAGTTTGGTTTTGGAGCAATAGCTAGCTCAGCTAGTTCAAGTTTTACCAATGCCATTTTTTCCCTAGGTTTTGTACCCGCCCTTTTTGCATTTTTCACTTCATGCACCCCAGGCACCCTTCAACCTCCTGTTCCTGTTTCAGCGAATCACGAAGACCCACCCTGTCATTCGCCCAGCCCAAAGCCCAAGTGTACCACTGGCAAAAGTGTAAAAATCTCCGACTTGGCTTCACTCCTGCGAATTATTATATTGCCAGTGCACGGTGGTGGTGCTGGCTGCTGGCCTCACTTCACCAGATCAGCTCAACGGAATCTGTTTAGGCAAGTTGGGTTGGCATGGCTGCGAATAAATGGACGAATTTAGGTTTTCCTGGGCGCCAAGCATCCACCCTGCAGGGGGTTGAGTATTGACAAAGGCCACGAGCGAGTTTTCGCATAGTCTGCCAACGCTGACCGCCATTTACATGTCAACGAAAAGCGAGTGGGAAACGTTCACGCAGTTTGCTTGAAATATTTCACCATTTCCATCTTGATAAAACCATTCAATTATCTCCATAGCTTAATTCATCAACTACATTCGCTTCAGTACAAAACAGTTCCAATTACTGCTTGTAACAACATATCATTCTAATTTATAGTGTCTCCAAAAACAATGTATGGGCTAAGCCATGCATAAAAGCCTTATATTGCTCCTTTCTTTCAGTTTTTACTACCATTACTATTTGTGTACAATAGCAATAATTCACGAAATTGTTTTTTGTTACTTTGAAATTGAATTTGCTTCTTATACATGGCATGCAAGTGTGTTAAATTGGACTACAAACAAAGATGGTCATACAATTGTCATGTCATTTTGAACAAAGGGGAATTATGAATGGACATGGTGATGAGACATATTGAGGAAGTTTTTCCTGCATACCCAAATGTACCTATTGTGTATATTATAAAAGATAGGATAGGGGCGGTGACGTGACAGAAATTGTAATTACATATACACTCTTTGCTGTACAATATTCGGATTAGCTAGGTTTCAAATGAAAAAAAAAACCCTTTCAATAAATTTGAAGTTTCATTCCAGAAAATAAAATATGCAATCAGGTTAGAACTGAAATTATTTCTGTGGGCAACGTGTGATGTAATTTTAGTTGGGCAAACTGAGCTTATTGCAAAGTTTCATTTATATCGTAGATCAATTGAGATTTAGACGAAAGACGACATCCAAACTTCAGTGTTTATATTGAGGCTTATAACTGCATGGCTGTGGGAAAAAGTTATTATATCCGGTGCATTCTGAATTCGCAAGGCAGGTTGAAAGCGGTGACGTCACCACGCAGACATATGGGATTATCCGCGAAAGGAGAAAAGAACTTTTCAATGTTTTTTTGTCCTCCTTATACATTTATAGATACGAACGTCTTGAGAAAGTCTCTGCAAATGTACGGTCGTCATGACAACCGCCCCCCTTTTCAGAGCAGAAGGATTTCACTGAGTTCAATGCAAGGTTATCCTTTTGGCGGTATAAGGCTGTCTTCGCCAAATTTATATCCTGGAAATATTGCAAGGAGGTGCATGAAGACGCAATCGGCATCCTCTTGCAGAACGATATCCTTTCCACCCGTTGCAAAAGCCAGAAATTAATCTCACATTCTCAGCAAGACGTGCGCAGAAATCATAAAGTGAACTAGCATTTCACTCCCAGCAAACTTCTCTCGCCATATATATAGTACCCCTACCACTGAAACAATCACTCCACTTTCCTCACAACCAATTTATTCCGAATCTCTATAAAATAAAGCTAACCTGAATCTGTCCTATATAAAAAGTGGTCCCCGTCACCAAAGTTTTACGATCATGTTGGCAAGTTCAATGAATACAAGAGCAATAATCACACTTTTCATATATACCTCATTGTCATTATACGATCCATTAAGCAGATGTTCCACTGGAACTGAATAACAAATTAAATTTTCTTATATACCTATATATGAAATTAATAACAAAGCGCATGACATCTGATTATACAGAGGTGCCTTTGGCTATGACGGTCATCTTCCGCAATGAATGAGGTTATTTACACCGATTTAGATGTATGAATTTATATTATGTCATCCAGAAAGTGTTGGAGGAGTTACTCACTCCCACATAAACTGCTGAACAGAGCATAATGCTCCTCCACCCTCGGCTACAAGCAAAACAAGCTAATTAATTACATTTACACTGATCTATAGCATTTAAAAATAATAATCGCACTTACACATTAATTATATTATCATCAATTCCTGAATAAACGACAATTTACATACGAATTGACCTTGAAAAATATAATTTCTTGACTTTGCACTACTTGGCGGCAATGGACCATATTGTGTCCCAGACGTACACATTTATGTGCATATATATAAGCTAACATTTTTTTCTTGCTCACACTACGTACTTCACAAAAACTCAACATAGGCCTATAGGTCATACAGAATAACGGGTTTTGGTGTATTGGCAACCCACAATTTTGTTCCATCCACTTTGGAGCAATATACTGCAATTCTCCCTATGGAAGAGAAGGAGAGAGAGAGAGGAGAAAAAAGCCCTTCTGCGCACGCCAAATGCACACCCAGCCAGCACACCGTTCCCTTCTCTTTCTCTCTCTGGTACTGTTTTAAAGAACAACATATGGGAACGCGGAAAAGGATATAAATCTGGTTAGATACATGACGCATGCTTTGAGGGCGCACGCGCTCCAGTCGCAACGGACCTTTTTGGGGGTCTTTGAGGGAGGAGGGGGGTTCCATAGCCGACGTCCATTGTAGATGGCACGGATCCAAGATGGCACCCAACTGCATGTGGTACTACCATAACTATAAGTTGAACGAAGACCAGAAAGCATTGCTATATAGCTAGTCAAAGCTGCACATGCTGCATGCATGCGGCAAACTATAGCGTTGCCAATCTATACAAATTTCTTTTCCTGCATGTAGCCTAGCTATAGGTCACCCCTTTTGTACAAGTTTGTGACAGGATTCTGTCTCAGGAAAGTTGTATGCATGGTGTCCAACGAGTTATACATGCAAGCTAGACCACACTTCTTTGGTTGCATAGGAATTATGGCAGCTACATGGTCACGGAAAATTCAGGACACACCTTTTGTGTATGTATTTATAGTTCTAAACATGTAGCATGCATAAAGCATTGTTAAAATTTTTTATATTCCAGAATTATTGACGTGGTTATTTATTACTAGCTAACCTATGCCGAATGTTGGATCAAGGATTACATAGTAGATTTTGATAGATTACAAGCACGATAATTGCCATTTGTCTGGAGACATTGATCACTTGCCAAAAGTGGCTCATTAGCGTGCTTATTTTCTGCATAACATATCACGCTTGACCGTTTCAAAAAACCACAATTGTTTCAGAAGTTGGTTGGGAACAGGTAAAATGAGCTTGTTTTGCCTTTTGAATATTCATTGCATCCTATAATATACACATGCACATGTTGTAATGTTCGTTTTAAGATTTGTTATTACAGTATATATTACAATATTTAATAGCATTTCATAAAAGCCAATGAAATTTCACAGACAATTCACTGTTGCATCAAGTTCACTTTGCCAATGATATGTATATGCTACTTATATACGTTCAGTGTACCAATTAAATTTGTACATATTTCTCCAAATTTGGAATCGCATATAATATAAGCATAGAAGGACATTTACAATAAAATGTTTAATTACATTTTCAGGAGAACACAAGATTATTCGTGTTTACAAATTAAACGATGTTAACACGATTATTTAATGTACCAGTTTGTGCGACAATAATACAGATAATTTTAGTTTTCATTTTCCCCATCACATTTGTGAAAATAATCCATAAATTTCTTAATAAAATATATAAAGCATTTGTTTACATGGATGAGCAAATTATTTAGAAAACTCTCCCACGTTTTATATGCTGCACGCATGCAAACTTGGCAATTTAGTGATGCAGAGGATCGATGATCGACGGATGCGGAAATATGTAACTTATAAAATATATGTAATATTTGGGAACGGTTTGAAATGAGCCTATCAGAAGTGAAGCCGATGGCGCCCAGACCATCTGTCTCCAACGACATTCGCCTAATGAAAATCTATGGGCCCCTAGCCTTACTGGATTATTAATACCCAGCCAGCCATTACATATATGCACCTATGCATTGAAGAAAGAAGAAAAATATAATTTCCACTGCCTTTTTCTACACCCATCCAATATGCACCTCAGTATATGCACTCCCCTCATAGCCGAGAACAATTCAGGCTTTTTGTATATATGGGTACAAAAAAAAGGAGAAAAAAAAGTTTCCTAGCTCGATCACTCTCATGTAACTTCATATATTCCCCTGCACGAGTTTTCAAAGAATTGGTGAGCGCATGAATTTATGCAAATTCCATCAAATTCAGGCTTCGCATCTAAATATGATGATGACTCACGTGCACGTATATACCACGTTGTATTATATCGATCGGGAATGAAGAATAAGCGAGAAGTAGACAAGGCCATAATTCAAATGACGGCCTGCCATATATGTATGTATATATACATATAAATATAAGTATAGTATGGGAAGCCGGTGCAGGGCGTAAAGCTATGCATCACCTGCTTCCCACTTCTGCTTCAAATAGAAAGACCAATAAAATAAAGTCTTCATTTTTATGCATAAAATGCTTATGTCCGGCTGCGCGAGGGAATAACTGGATCCCCTTATTAGGTGTCAAGCTGTGGACATGCACAATTATATGCAAATCTGCAAGGAAATCACATGGAAAACAGGCATTTGAAACACTCGCGTTTCTAAAATGGATTTTTGTAAAGGAAAAAATGGAAAATAAAATGGAAAAAGTGTCCGCATAATTCGAAACACTTGATATATGGCGCACATTTTACAATTCCAAACAGCCAAACTACAGTAAATTCGTTTACAGCTTGAAAATTTAAATCATGGAAAGATAGCATTTTGTTCTGAAGATATTTTACGTTTTACTTTAATTGATATTCTTCCTTTTACTTTTGGAACCGCACATAACTCCATATTAACGATCAGCTGGAACATTCATATTTAAATTTAAGTACTCAAAATGTGGCAATGTTAACAAAAGGCAAACTGTTTAAGATATATACGAATTTCAATCAAAATCCTCTTGCAATTGGGATACCCCAGCCGAAATTTCTCAAAAAGCTGACTCGAGTTATTTGTATTTCATCTTAATATCCTGAACCCAAATGTACATCATTTTTTAAAACAATATATGGTATAAATATTTGACAGTGAATAAATATAAAATTGTTAGCTAAAAAAGCGGAATCCCAAATGTACAATTTCTATTAGTTTAATTTCATATTAATAAAAGCAGACTGTGTTTTTAAAGAACGAGTTTTCAAGCATGGCTTATATTTACCACAAGGCAGAAAAGGGCAAGGCATCTTTTGTTGGCAGGCTGGGCCATATAAACGTTGCAAATACCTGCAAAGGTGCTTTACTGTTGCGATCTTTTTTTAGCCACTGGTGACAGGACTCTGAATAGCAACCTGGCCCATAAAACATTTCCCCGGACAAAAATGCAAGAACACGGCGGGACAGAGCCCTAGAAAAAGAGGGGTAAAAGGAGGGGGTTGAGCTATCCTTGGCACATACCTCGTGCAAAGACAACCACAGAGATTATCGTTTGCGGATCAAAGATTCTTCTCCCAGCACTCCACACCTGCTGCTTTTTACTTTATCTCTTTCTCTTCCTTGTTCTCCAAAAATGCACAAAAACATGTATGCATGTGCATACAGCGGGTATTTCGCCAGCCAAATAAATATTCCCGATTCTTATCTAGCTCTCACTCCATTATATTTCATATATAAATGCTTGGCACACTCTGCAAGAGCTAGGCCACAAACCTCATACCTTTCAGGTTTTCACACTGCCAGATTGTGGGAACGAAGCAAGAAACAAACCGGAATTTCGCAAAATGGATATATTGCTTGACGCCAAAGGGGAAAAAAATATGCTACACCAACGAGCTCTTAATTACCGGCAATAAATATGTTAACCTGAATCGATCTAATCATGAAGCTAATAAGAAATTAATGCAACTCGCACGACTAGACTTCAAGTAATATACATATCCTCCTCATCATTCGAACTCATGAAGACATTGGAAGCTGAAAGTATTTACTTTTTTACTCACCAAAAATATCAAATGGTTTTATATGAGAGGCATAATTCTGAGCAGATTCTAAAATGCTCATATAGGTAAGCATTCGTTTTTACCAAACACGAATTATTTCATGATTTTTCATTTAGTGAAATTTCCATTTCCAACTGAATATCTGAGCTACAAATATTTTCAGAATTAAGCATGAGGACATTCTCAATTGATAGTGATGGAGCTTTACATCTCAAAATGGCGATTTGAATGAAGCATCGCAGAGGAATGATATTAAGAACAGTACTTGGCGCAAAGCTCGAGTGAATTTCAAGTTGATCTTTGCAGAAGGGTGCACGATAGGACACGATGGTTTCTATAACCTCGACCCCGAGCATGAATTTACATAGGCGATAAGGAATAAAAGCGAAAATCGCATATAGGAACGAATGGGAGAACGACTTTGGATATAAAGCGAAATCAACGTATTTATCTACGTGGTTTGCATGCTGATTTATGTAGGAGACGAAAGGCGACCGCTTCCAGGATTCATCACACTGTTCAACCTTTTGCCGAAACTCGAGTGGACTACTTTCAACGTCCAATTCCGATAGTGAAGCTCTTGTGCGATTGAGAGCACTATATGTATATATGTATTGCACAGTGCACACAACGTGCTTACTTATATATTTGTTTACCATTGATGACAGAGCTCAATACTCAAACACACCTATTGTATACACAACACCGGAACACATGTATTCATGCCTCAAAATATGATCACTTAATTTGTTCAATTTGTCCACACATTAGCATTAACTCGTGTGCCGCTGCATACAAATTAACAAGCGGCATATACAGTACAAGCAGAGAAACTCGTTACACGTTTCAGGTCAATAGACATGTAAAATATTCTTGTTCAGAATTAAGAATCATAAAAATTACACGTTCAATAATTTTTTTACTTTCGAACAACTAATCATTTAAATGAGAAAGTTGCATTTTCGCATAATTATTGAAAAGTGTATAATTTTGTTTGCAGGAATAGCTCATATAATTCAAGAAATTGTGTAAAAGATGAGTGATTGTGAAACAATACGATAAAAGTGCGAACATGTTATTGCTAAAAAAAGTAGTCACAGAATTGGAATTTGTACATAATTTGAAAAGAAATTTCGAAACGGGCAGAAAACTACAATAATGAAATTCACTTTAAATAAAATTGAAATTAATCAAACTCTTTGATATTGTTATAACAACATATGGGCATTTAAAATAAGCAAAGTCTATTTCAGTTCAACCTTGCATTAAACGAGAGGCATAAAGATGTGTGACAGCCATTTTGACAAAAATAAAACTCTCAGTGTGATTGGTTGGATACAATATACTGTATATGGGTATAAATTGTTTGTTCATCCACGAACTGAACTGAAATAGACTATACAACCGAATTCTGCCAACTCAATTCATTAGATGCACGGCAGGGTTATACTTAATTAGTAAATTTCTAAGTAATATTTTGGCATGTGCGAGACTGAAATATAGGCAATGACGTCAGCTGCTCCAGCAAACGAAACGGAAGAAATGATGGGGCAGCTGCCCGAACAGAAATAAGCAGATGGGCACTGAGTTTGAGGAATGGCAGCCATTTTGGGGGGGCTCGGTCTCAACGTGCACACATCACATATAAAATAATCGTTTTCGATCAATTCGCCACAAATTCCCCGGATGGATTTCGCAACAGATCAAGGCAGATGACGATTTTGTAAGTCTGCCTTCGTGCGCATGTCCATGCAATTGCGTGACCAGACCTTAAAAATTCCCTATACAAGTAAACCATTATCATTTCGGCCAATACGGATCGATATTGGAGCGCATGCGCCAACTTCCACTTCCTTTTTGGAGCATGCCAGCTCCGAAAAGGCCGCTATCTCACCCGGTAATAAAAAGTGCACCAGTTTGATTTACGTTCCTTTTTCCCCTCTTTTCTTTACAAACATCCTCCTCATTCTTCCTTTCCTCCCACGCTGATGGCGTCGTCGACAAAATCGGTCCAGTTCGCAGTGCCATCGATTTTCTGTACAACATTTCACCGTGCTCGGATATCTATCTACCAGCCAGTATATTTGTATTGTAGGCTCTACATCATATAGTACTACCCCCCCCCCCCCCCCCCAAAAAAAAAAAATTCTCTCAACCGGTTATTGAAATTAAAATGTTTTTACAATTTGCACAGGAAATTCTTTCATTTTAGCGCAATAAGGCGCTGAATTGACGTAAAACCCCGATAAGTTATGATATAAACAGTTACATACACTGAACAAAAATACAGAAATAATATTTGAATATAATTTTGTTTCAAATTGCAATATATATTGATCAAGGAATGGCAATGATTTGCTATTGGAAATAAATCCCTATATTTAAATAAGAACAGATAAATTAGCTTAGTAATGTCAGTGCAACATATAGCAGATATTTTGTACATCGTAGTACTTCGACAATATGTAGAGGAATAAATCACGCAAAGCAGTTAAACTAAATTAGTTGCAATGTACTAAGTTCTAATTAAAATTTACAAGGCAGCAGAGTAATTTAAATTGTCACACATTTAAATTTGTAATCAGTTAATAATCTCTGAAAATAAAAATCAATATCATTTTGTAACTGCCCCCTTAGCATTTCCTTCACGGTCCGATTAACGAATC
The DNA here is from genome assembly GCA_023279145.1 of Glomeris maerens. NCBI lineage: Eukaryota > Metazoa > Arthropoda > Diplopoda > Glomerida > Glomeridae > Glomeris > Glomeris maerens. The sequence continues at coordinate 4,554 of WWPM01009792.1, read as the reverse complement.
TCTTCAGTGAAGCGCTTTTACACCATTGAAATACGTAACGTTTATCCCTGACATTGCACTTCCCTGCATAGTACAAAATTCGCTGCAGTGCAGGAAAGCAATCAAACATTTTCCAGGAGCAAGAAAAGGTATTTATTTTGTTTCCAAATCTGTTATTAATTCTACGAGACCATGCTTCTATTTTCGTTATTATTTATTAATTTCTTTACTACTAAAAGTAATTTATTAACTATACAAATTTAACTACTTATCTAAATTCTACTTTATGACGTGCTAATGTAAATATTTCTGGTTATATCAGCTCAAAAAATTCTGATGTGTTCTATAATCAAGAAAAACTTGTATTCAGGTGCTGTAAATTCATTCATTCAACGAGATTTATTTCACTTCGAACTTTTATATGGATTCCAGGGATTCTGCAGTACTATTTGCTCTTAGAACTTGAAATATATGTTCGGCAAATCCGGACTGGGAGTCATTTGTCACAGTGACAAGACCATCACTGAGCGTGTATTTCACTCGAAAATTTCCTTCTCTTTTCTCGTACATGCAGCCAAGAAAAAGAAGTGAAGACGCTCGTGATCTATAAGTCAGAAGGAAAATTCCGTTGGATTTGGGGGCGTTAATTAAAAACCATGAGAGCGTGCAACGTGAGGGAATATATTTTCTACTGGAGGCAAAAATTAAGCGCCATCACTCTGTCACATAATTGGGGATGAAGTTCGAGATTTGTAACTACCATTTTGTTCAGTTCACGTCCCACCAAATCGGCAAACTTATTTTCCACGTGTCCACCAGCTCGGAACCCAGCCGGGAATTCAATTAACTTTAGTAGTCCACTTTTTCAATTGAAATGCTGCCGTCGTCGTTGAAATAAAGAAGGAAAAAGCACTGACGAATATATGCGCATATATGGTATGTATGCAATTTGCATACAGCTTATATTTTAAGATCCTTATTGGGCAGCAACATAGTTTATGAGACCTCAAAAATTTTTCCTAAATAGATTATTACATACATACATAAAAATGTTATACACAGTCGCATTTGGACAAGTCCAACTTGGTATATGACCGATTTTTCGTAAAAGTCAACAAGTCTGGTGAGCCTCATTCAGGTACAATCGGGAAGAAATCGAGACAGAACAAAGAATAAATGCCAGAATTTCAGATTCTTGAGGTTTTATTGAAAGGAAACTCTCCTTCGAAACAGTAACATCTCATCCCTTCTCAGAACCATCAGTATAGGCACTTGACTCAAAATTCTATGCAAAGAAAGTGACGTTAAATTTTCATTTATTTCATATAATTGCCTTTGCATATACTTTAGTGTTAAGCAGTGTTTAGGTTATATTATACATATTATACAACCACATCAATGAATAATATGACAATAATAGGATTTGTTTTCATGAGAACGAATTAATTTGTCCTTTTATTTCTTATGGGAAAATTTTTCTGGCTTACGTCCTGTTTGGTATATACGTAAAGTCTAAAACTCTGGAAAAGATTAAGGACATATAGAGAGGTCCCACCGTAAATTATCTATACATACACTTGCACATTAGCAGATTTTAGTTTTGATTTTTAATCACAAGTTAAATTTTCAAGTGAGTAGAATGGGTAATTTCGTGTCAATTGGAAAGTGTCAGTTAATCAATTTTAGTCATATTACAGTTCGAATACATTTCCTTTAAATATAGTAATTTAACTTTTTGTGTGCAACAAATGTCAAGTTGGAAAAACCTTTATTAGTACGCCTACTTATAAACAATGTGGCACAAAGATTTGCAGTATTAAATTTAGTACATTATGCAAGACCGATATTAATACTCCACATAAAAAGTAAAAAAGGACGAAACATGTTGTTGGAAATATATTCAAAATGTTTCCATTTTGACTAGGTCTGTTCGCAATGACAGACATGGGAGAAATGTTAAATTTTCAGGAGGTTGGAGTCAAACTAAGCAATTGCAATTTCATTCACTGCAACATTCATGTCTGGAAAAGTATACGACTTCCAGCCAGACTTGTTACAGGAAAAGAATCGAAATTTACGATTTGTTAATAGTGATATAAAAAACTAAGTGATACGAGTCTGCTTCCGTTTGAGGTAGGTCAAGTAAAAAAAGAAAATACGGCTACCTGAAAATCTATCCTTTGCGATTTCGACAAAGATTACATGGAAGCACGCAAGTCGCTTTTAGTCAACATTGTAAGCTGAAAGGGCGGAGTTAAGACTGAACAAAAACACGGCATTTTTTTTATCTACTCAACCAGTGTTCACAGGAAAAACCTTGAACTTTTTCCAATTTTTTTTACTTGCATTGTAGCATTTGTTGCTGACCGAACCGACACAAATAATGAATGAGATAATGAGTGTAAAATGTTTTTATTTTATTTTTTTGTTGCGGGGAAATTGCGAGTCTGGCGTATTTTGCGAGGGACAACAAGTGGCGGCCATGATGAAATGGGCGGGGAAAGTGTGCCCAAACAGATTGTGAGCACTCCGAGCCAGGGGTGCGCTTTTCTTGCTCAAATGATTGGCTGAACATGAGAACAAAAGAAAAACTAGAGTGAGGGGGAAAAATGGAGGGATCGCTCTCAGCGCAATCGGCGGACAAAGCGTGAAACTTTGCAACCACACAACTGTGAACAAAAGTGTTTAGGTTTTTACGACTATAACATCATTTAAATCAAAACTCGTTATCTTGCCGATAACAGCCGTTTTATTCCGACCACACAACGCTTTAACGCGTCGTAATTTACAAAGACAATTTCCAGCAAAAAATCAACAACAACCGCATTTCAGGTTGAACCTGTTTTCCTTCAATTGTATAAAGATTTACTTTGAATATAAACCCCAAGTCCCATTCAACCTTTCACAGAGTTTTTACAACAACCGCACATTACAAACCAATGCACTCACTTACCTTGTTTCAAATTTGTAAAATTAACTCAACTTAAGTCTCTAACTATCTGACAATGAAACCGGATCCAGGGGATAATTCTTACAGATAAAATTCAAGGAAAATTGCGATTTTTCTTGGCAAACTGGTTTCATTTTTTACATCCAGTGTATAATAGAGATGCATATCTTTCCCTTTATGAAGCCAACTTACAGCTTTGTTGATTTATCTTCTTTAAAACAATTTTGGAAAGAAGTATATGGAACGTACAGCACAGTATATGACGACTTAATTACAAAATATTCTGCTGAAAGTTTCACAAAACCAGCGATAACCTTCACATTTTATATACTGTATACATACAAAATATCCTATGCAAATTGTAAAGTAACTTTGTTTGCACTTTGCCATTTTATTACAGCAGCATTCACTCGGATGACATGGCAGAAAATAATTGCTCGCATGAGCCAATTCAGAGCTCTGAGCGCACAGAAGAAATGTGTAGGTTGCCTAATCTAGTTTCTTGCACGTCGGTTATATGACACATCTGAACCGTAGTAGGAAATCATTGGGGTCCTTCAGTCAGTGCATGCTGGGGACAGCATGGTGACCCTGTGGGACCTAACGTGGACAACGCACAAGAAATAAATGCGAAACACGAGCGTACTCATGATTACCAAAGGGATCAAATCTCCAAAGGGAATACGCAGTGAAACAACGTCAAGATGTGCACATAAACCACATGAAACAAGTCCTTCACAGACACGAGATATTCTGCCACATAAGACCCTGTATTGTATTACTTCATTTCTGTTCATTGTTTTTTGAACCAAAATTAGTTTTTGACATATCACAGTTTCACAGTATTACGTATATCATTTTTTGTGATGGATACCGATCCTCAACTTCGACATATCCCCACAGATCAGGACAGATCTAAATCTCACATCATTTAACGATAAAACATATTTGTGAAAAATTGACAAATTATATTCCTCCTTTCCCTAAGAGCTCTAAAACGCAAAAAGTATAAATGAAACCGCATAAAATAATGTGGCTCACCAATACGTGCACGTTTTAGAAATAATGGTACACATATTTTAAAATGAATTCAGTGTAAAATTCATTATTTGGTTTTCTGGATAGGACTATGCATGCTATATAGCGAAGATCGAGAAATAAATAAAGTTCACTCACTGTACAAACATTCAATGAAATATATTAAACAAAACGTTATAAATAACGAATGTGTAGGTGGCAATTTTATATATGCACTTTCATATAGTTGTTATAATAGATAAAGGGAGGAAAGATCAATTTGTTGGAGCAAATTAACGCAGTCTTTAATCTTTCATGCATCACCGAAAACAAAGACGAAAAGAGGATACGTTATCTTCACCGAAAACGTGCATAATATTTTTATGAACTATGAGAACGGTTTGGCTAAATTAATGATGAATAAAGAAAAGAATGGCTGTGTGAAAGGTTATATGGAGCGAGTGCCATTTTGATAGACCAGCGACCTCTACGCGTTTAAAATGCTTTACAACCACTATTTTACAAATAAAAGACATTTAGTAGACAGCTAGCTAAATGTGCTAATCCACAAACCAATAGAATTGAACGCAAGTTAAATTTACTGACAA
>WWPM01009747.1:0-11858 GCA_023279145.1 Glomeris maerens | reverse complement strand
AAAACGTGGGGCGCATCAATATGTGCATCTCTTTCGTGCAGAGACAAATGCGCCCCACGTTTTCCTTTGTAAATCTTAAATGGGTGCAAATTATTTTTTAGTTTTTAGTGCATTTTTGTAAAACATGTTTTTTAAAAGGGTTTTTATTTTATTTCTGTTGTTACTGTGATGCTCACACAGGACCCCAGAACACTTCTCCAATTGCAACTACCTACATATCTTTAATATTAAAGAATTTGAAACTGGGATGACCTTGAAGCGTCCATTCGAGGTCACGGAAAATGGCATACACGGATTGCCCCCACTTTCATACATAGGATGCATATGTTGTTTCATGTATTTCGCTTGCTCCTGCAAAGTTGTGAGGGTGGAAAAACATTCATGCACCACGCTGTATACGTCATACAGTTTGTGCATTTCAACCTACTATTACATTCACTATCTAAATGTGTTATCCTGTGTAGTTTTCTTAAGTCCTAATGAATCACATGTACAAGTATCTGTGTATATATACTAACTGTTTTTTTTTCACTTTATTAAAATATCACGTACATCCTTCTGTTATTGAACAATAAGAATCTACATATAGTTTTGCGCATTTCAAATAACACATTCAGTAAATAAATATGATTTGCAACTTATACTTGCCCCTAAAAGAAAAAGCCTTCTACTATTTCTCATAAAATTGCTATTTAAATTGAAGCTGTCATATTTTTAAATACAAATTTTTCTGCCAAATCCAGTCATTTTGAAGTGTTCAGCGAACACAATCACAAGACTTTTGGATTCAATTCCAATGGGACGTTTTTGAGCAGTACTTGTGGGCCGGCCTTGGCACCATTTGATTGTCGTCTGTTCGTTCAGTGATTGGAATCCAGCACATAGATAACGATGAAGACCCTCAAATTGCTGTGTTGGGTTGGCTGCGTTATTTGTCGGCAAATTTGTTTGCAGAAATGGTTCTGACATCTGATAAGGCGCTGAGAATTATCCAAAAACACTTATGACATCTTTATACATAACAAGCCGTACCCGGCCACGCATTGCTGTGGCTCGCTGTGAAGGCTTTGACGAATTTAGAACCTTGAAGTGTGCTAGTGCGACACGGTTAGTGGTTGAGTGCCAGAGACCTTTGAAAGGTCCTGCACTGGTGGTTAAAGAGACCAAGGAGGGTTGGAAACAGTCCATGGGAAAGTTGGAAATACAGTAAAACCTCGGGATCGGGTCACCCTCTTAATAGGGTCACCTGGATGATCGGGTCGCCAAGGGCAGGCACAGAATTTTTCTTCCATAGACTGTGTGTATTAGCCTGTTGGTTAATCGGGTCACCCCGGATATCGGGTCAAGGGCCGCCAGTTTGATCCCCTTGAGCATATGCAGATCGGATAATCGAATCACCTGGGGATTGCTGTTGAGACATAACTGCCGCTATTTCCATGTTTGGATGAGTCACCACTTTAATTGCTGTAAAACGCTCCTGCTTTGGGCAAATTTTATTTCTCTAGTCAAGCGTTCGGTCACAGCTTTGTTGTTTGCAGGCTACTGTACTTGATCAAGGAGAGCATCAAGCAAACATTTCGGAATTCTCAGCAGTGAAACAGTATGGCGACCAAAAAAAACGAGTTGAATTGGGACTTGCAGATTCATAAATGTGTGTTAATAAAAAATTCCATACCGCAATTGTAAAAAGAAACGCAGGAAATTTTTCAAAAAATTTTGATACATCGGTTAATAGAGTCACCTCATAGATGGGGTCGCATTGAGGCAGGTCCCTTGGGTGACCCCATTAACGAGGTTTTACTGTATACTCACGGAGTTAATTCTGCGTTTTGTGATGAAATAACTGCAGCATTGAACGACCCGATGTTATTCAGCGTTTTGAAAGTGAGGAATGGAATAGGAAAATTGGAACGAAACAGCGATATTGGAAAGAAAAACATTAATTTGAAATCAACGGGAAATTTGCAACGAAATATTGTGTGTTGCATTCAACAGATAGCGCTATTTTTCTTGGCGATTACACCTCTCACATGCAGGTAAGTCAGGTGGGTAATGGCCACCCAATAACACTCAGGGTATGGTATGCGTCGCTCTGTCCAAATTTGGTGTAAATCGGTGCAGTAGTTTGGGAGGAGTTGTGCGGCAAAGCCGAAAAGTGGTTACGGTCTTTTATAGGTATCACGTCATTGCATCGCCGACAAAAACATCGTGCGACGAAACATCGCGGTCACAATATCGCTGCGGCAAAACATCGCGGCGGCGAAACATCGCGAGGTAAGACATCGCGGTGACGATCCATCGCGCAACAAAACATTGCACGCCTATTCATCGCACAACTAAACCTCGCCCAACCGAACATCGCGCAATAAAACATCGCGCAATTGAATTTTAAGACAGCAGAAGCAATGGCCGTAATCGGTAATTCAACTGTCCGCATCGGTCGCCAGAGTGTGCGACATCACCTCTGATTCCGTGTCTGTGCCATGTCTGGCACCAATTTTATCTTGTTTGCCGACTACAAATGTCTGTTATGGCTGGATTCAAAATGGCGGATTACGTGTCATGCAGTTGTGATGGCATGTTGCGACCCTTCGTATTCGACCGAACATTGCATGGGGGCCGCCATTATTTGTCTGAGGCGAGTCAGGCGATAAATTTGTCCCTGACACGGCAACCAGAAAACGTGACGTCACTCCTCAGACATTGGATTTGCCGATCAAAGCACCTGTTTTGATCTCTGAGGCCCACATGGATTGCCGATCTATTTCTCTGCCCACAGCTCAAGACATCTGGCGATCCGGGCAGACAGGTACGCATTGCCGATTACGGCCAATGTTAGCTATATCTGGGTTGCAGATGTTTGAGATTATATTAAAAAAGGTTAGGTTAGGTTTGCCCTGAGCAAAGCGAGGCCAGGGGGTTAGGCGGGGACGGAGCCCCGTAGCTGCAGCGCGAAGCGCTGCTAAGGTTAGGTTCCCAGAAAACACACAGTGGCCGTAATCGGCAATTCAACTGTCCGCATCGGTCGCCAGAGTGTGCGACGTCACCTCTGATTCCGTGTCTGTGCCATGTCTGGCACCAATTTTATCTTGTTTGCCGACTACAAATGTCTGTTATGGCTGGATTCAAAATGGCGGATTACGTGTCATGCAGTTGTGATGGCATGTTGCGACCCTTCGTATTCGACCGAACATTGCATGGGGGCCGCCATTATTTGTCTGAGGCGAGTCAGGCGATAAATTTGTCCCTGACACGGCAACCAGAAATCGTGACGTCACTCCTCAGACATTGGATTTGCCGATCAAAGCACCTGTTTTGATCTCTGAGGCCCACATGGATTGCCGATCTATTTCTCGGCCCACAGCTCAAGACATCTGGCGATCCGGGCAGACAGGTACGCATTGCCGATTACGGCCAATGTTAAGATAACGTTCTGTATTGGTTGGGATATGGTTACTGAATTAACGTTTCAGAAAAACGTTATATTAATATTAAATAAACGTTAGGATATTTTTTTGCTGAGTGACGTTCAGATATAAACGTTAGTGAAATGTTATACTGTGGTTGGTAAAATAACGTTTTATGGTTGTGGCAGGTAAATGTTGCCAGTCGGTTGTTTCATGTTGCAAACATAACATTGCTCACTGATTACGTAGGAACGTTTTAAAAACGTTCTAGATTAACTGGCATGGAACGTTAGTGAATAGTTTTGCTAAACGTTTCATGAACGTGTTGACATAGTTTACACTGCAACATTTCATTCGCACAAAGGCCATCACAAAGGCTATGAACCCACATGTGCCCTTGACTTAAGCCAACCCACTGTTAAAGTTCAATATCCTTGCTTGGGTGTTTCCTAAAGAAAAGACCCAATAAGGATAGCAATCCCACAATGAATTAGCCAATGAAAAGGATTCAATGATTGGAGAAATTTTGTACCAACTTCAGGCAATTGTGTTTATGCTCTACAAAATTTACCTCTACAACTGCCAAAAATATTGAATTCCTGACTGTTGGTGGATTGGCATTTTCCATTGAGTTTCAAGTGATTTCTGATGTTACTGCTATTCTAAAGTGAGTACTCTATAGAATAATTATATATATATATACATATATCTGTACTTGCAGTTTATTAAAAGGTGTAAAATGCTGGAAATATTCAAATAATATCCATGCAGTGTAGGAAAAGGTAAATCAAGGAAAAAACAAATTGTAAGAAGCTTATATTTAAAAAAAAAAACATTTTTAGGAGTGATAAGTGTTGAAAGCACAAAATATGCAATTTATTGTAATATTTGAACACCTGCAATATAACATGTATATACATATGTTTATATTATAGCATAAGATTTTATAAAAATAATATATGTTTGTGGTGTTTGTCATTGCAGCTATAGCTATATTAACAATTGCTGCTCTTCATCCGATTAAGATAATGCAAATATATTCTTGGCAAAAGGAAAATCGTTAAAATTATTCTGCAACAGGAGGAAAAGTTCCGAGAGTCACATAACAGTGAGTTGAACAATTAGTCCAAGGCTGAACACATAATACACAAATTCATTGTACAGTCGATGATCATAACTGTCTCCTTCATATTTGTATTTTTTTGACCGACTTCCGGTTGGCCGATTCTGATTATATTTTGCTCAAAATTAGGATGTTCAGCAAGGTTTGTAAAGATGCAATCATTTCAATTTTTTGCTTAATGCAAAATTTGGCAAAGGACACTTTTATATCTCCGCAATGGGTTGGGATAACTCAAAAATTTTAACAGATTCTGAATTGGCTTTTACAATTGTGGCTAGAAAAAAAATCAAGATTTTTTCCTGTGTTTTTTTTTCAAATTATATAAGTAAAAAACTGTTGAAATATGGTATCAGTGGAAATACAGTAGTCCGGCGAATTTGATCGATTTTCAATTTGGAACAGCACGAAAAATGCAAAATTGGTGTGAAAGTGACAAACAAGAATCGGCCTTGCATGAGTATATGTTGGTGGTCACATTTGTGTCAGTAAAAAGTCAAAAGACATGACAACAACAGAGAAAACCTCTATGGGTAATTATGTTCTAGTTGCTGTTTGAATTGCATTGTTATTATTTTTAAAATAAATAAAAATCTGTCCTTTTCCGTTGTGTTTGTATTGAACATATTCCCATAGAGGTTTTTCTGTTTTCATGTCGTTTGACTTTTAACTGACACAAGTGACCACCAATACACTCATGCAAGGCTGATTCTTGTTTGTCACTTTCACACCAATTTAGTATTTTTCTTGCTGTTCCAAATTAAAAATCGAACAAATTTGCCGCACTTCTGTGTTTCCACTGTACAACTGCTGAATTTATATTTCATTTATTAATTATTTCAGATTTGGTTATAATCAAGTGGCACCATATTGGCAAGAAAATTCTACACCACAAGTTACTTTCAATGAATGTTTGTATTAGTTGTTTAATTGTGCGTTTTGATATTCAGTTGTGTATTTATTGTAGCGAATTTTTTGTATTTTATAATAGAATATTGTTTATTTTATGACCTGCTAATAAATTTCCATTATTTACAGTAAAAAAATTGTGTTTGCATCCAATTATTCCTGTTGCAATAGTCCCTACAACATACGGGCTATATATCTCCTGCATTGAATGTACGCAATTACTTGTTATTATTGCTAGTTTTCGACTTTACGGAACACAAGAAATTTTTTCTAGCATCATAATGAAGCAAGATAAAATTTCTTATGTTCAAAAGTCGAAAATTAGCAATAATATATCTAACAATTGCATACATTCAATGAAAGCAATATAAATCTGTTTTAGTAACTTGGATAACAACATTTCAGAAACGTTTATCGTGAACATTTTAGTAACGTATATGCCTACATTTTATAAACATTCATCAAAAACGTTTCTGTAACGTATATATGACTATGTTTTATAAATGTTTCCAGGCGTTCTAGTAACTTGCTTCACAACGTTAAATTAACATTGTGAAACCGTTTCTACGTTACAAGGGAAACATTGTATCAACGTTCCGGACGTTGCAATTATGTTTTAGAAACGTTAGCTAAACCTAAACACAATAGCCGAAACCAACCAAACGTGATGTAATGTGGACATTTATACGTTATTTAAACGTTACAAGAAGACGTTTGTATAACGTTGCTGAAGTTTGCAGGAAACGTGCCATCAACGTTATTATAACATTGTTGTGATATCTGGGTTAGGATTATGCTGTTATGGAGAAAAATGAAATGGAAAGTTGGCATCTGACACAACAGAAAACATGGAAATAACCAGATATTAAGTTCACAAGTTTAGTTTAAAATTCAAATGTGCGATGTTTTATTGCGCGGTGTTCTAGGGGGAATCTAGGTCACTTCGGGTCAAGGTGGGAAAGGGGAACTGGACAAAGGGATACTCGGGTTAGCGGAAATACTCGACATCCTCCCCCTTGGTCCGTCTGAGAGAAAGGACCAATAGAGTCTAGTGGAAGGCAACAATAACAGAGGAAAGAAGCGGCCGGGAGAAACAGTGGAAGGGGAGACATGCCACCGATGTACATATACAATATTTACATAATTGTCAATATAGTAGCTACACTCTGTATCATGTTTGAGCGCTAAATTTATAAAATTAAACGTAGTTTGACGTTTATAAGTGTTTTTCTCAATTCCTCCCTACTATCCGTCATTTTGCTTATCCGGCGGCCTTGACCGCCCGTTTATGCCGGATAAGCGAGTCTCTACTGTATTTGCAAAGTTTTGACAAACTTTCGTTTTTGCACCTACATTGAAATTTAGCCATTAGAAAATGCTATTTTCTTTACTGTTAACTTCATTGTGCAAATCATAAATGCGTGTATTTTCTATGTAGAACACTATTAAAAAAGACTGTTTTCCAGAAAAGGGGATCATTTATGTTATACATGACGTACGCCCAGGGGGATGGGGTGTTGCGATTTGTTGCAACCTTATTACAAAGGGAGGAGGGGCACAAATTTGAGCGATTTTAGCGAACGAATTTATGCATGATTCTTTTCGGAGATTTCAAACGTTTGAATCGTTCTAAACCCAAAGGTGCTTTTTTTTTTACAGCAAAGTATAATATTATGTATTGTCACGCGCCGAAGTGATCGCGCGCTAAAGAGATCGCGCGCCGAAACAAGCCGCGCCGAAACAAGGCGCGCCGATATGATCGCGCGCCGAAGTGATCGCGCGCTGAAAGAAGCCGTGCCGATATGATCGAGCGCCGAAAGAAGCCGCGCCGATATGATCGAGCGCCGAAACGAACACGCGCCGAAACGTGCGCGCCAAAGTGTGGCGCGCCGAACCGTGTGGCGCCGAAGTGAACCAGAACCTTGCTGGCTACGCCCCTGTGTGTGCCAGGTGACCAAGGGTAGTATTTGAAGTATGTACAGTAGAGTCCCGGTTTTGCTTGGCCTGAATATCCGATTTCTGGTTATCCGATGCTCCGTGTTAACCGCAGTGCATGTCGCAACCGAGGTCCCTGTGTTAACCGCGATATCACCACGGTTAAACCGGAGAAAATCGGATAAGCTGAAAGTTGGGTGATCCGTCATTGTTTTGCCATGCCCAACAAAGATTCAGTTGCTCTTTAGACAGCAGAGGAACAATGTAAATTTATTTATACATGTACATATACTTGTATTACATATGTATAGTATACTGTATACTACCTGCATACGTACAGCACACTAACGCACGGTACATATTACGTACAGTGTGTACATTGGAAAATAGTGTTTTTAGACTTTCCTCTGTGTTATCTATTTTTTCGAATATCTGCCATAGGATAACCCCCACCTCCGCGGATAGTCAAGGCTCTACTGTATCCGAAAATCGGAAAGTGTATGTATCTTTTCATGTATCACCAGTCCTTGTGTATAATATTTTTACAACGACCTCATAATTTGTTCCACAAGAAGAAGAATACAATTGTAAATATACAGTGCTTTGGAACCCAATGAATCAATTATGCTAACCCGAACCCTGTATAGTAAGGTGTCTTGGAACCAAAGTTTCGGTGATGGATTTGTAACCGCCCAGTTTTCCTGACCAGCCTTACAAATGCCAAGGCAAGCTTCTCAATTGGCCTGGCCATAGTAATGATGTGGCAGTCACCGCGGACTCACAGTGCAAAGGAGCGGTTTTCAAACCGGCCTTGCAAACAACCTTCCCCCACCCGCACAGGTTGATACCATTTGCTCAGGGCAAAGATATTAAAAGATGCAAACACCGATCGGTCGGAACCTTCCACGCCTCTGCACTCGCACAAGTGGATGGCAAAGAATCCGAGTGTTCAACTACAACTTGGACAAATATGTTGAACTTGTATTAATAAAGGCTTTCCAAATGTAAACAATGCATTACTATAATAGAACAGTGTGCAGTCCGTGAACGCTAGCCATCGTGGCTCAACACATCGCGTCGAAAAGTTTTGGAAGTAACATGGTGACTGCCACGTGGCACACGGATTCTTATCCACACGGTACAAAAAGGAAAACAAATTGCACTACTTGTAGCTAGCGGGTGCCGCACGCACGCTTGCCAAAGATGAGTGGCGCCACCTAACGCTGGCGCTGAACATTTACACATAACCAAAAAAAAACAATATGTCACCGGACACCGCCGACTAGCAAATTCTTGGATAGGTCAACTGCTATGCTCCCGTGTGAATCAAGTTGACTTACCCAAAGTCGACTTGGTACGGTCAAGCCATTCAGAGATTAGGGGAAACGCCGGCCCGCCCCTAAGCTTGACATTGGCAAGACTACGTAGTTGCATGACCGGTGCCACCCCTATTATTCGACATAAAAGACGGTGCACAAGTCAAATCCTTCACTGGACTCTCAGAGAGAAACTCTCTTTGACTCGGAGACTGAGCGAAGTAGCAAATTCCAGTACATTGGGACAGAGATCTGCCTGCAAGAAACTCCTTCCCACAAGATTTAATAGGTGTGGCTGAATCTCAGACTCAGTAAGGTAATAAGGATTGACTGCAAACTCTCTTCTTTCCACCGCTCCTCCTTAGGGTGACTTACTGTCTACCCTTTTCAGTGTAGTCAAGCGCCACCTATATTGTACAAGCCGCAAGTGTATATCCAAACAGGGATCGCATCGGGCCAGTGCGATATATCAAGAGGGAATCACCCACACCCCCCTCCCCATGGTAGGGATATTTCTCTGCAAGGGTATTTGAGATGAGAATCTCAGCGTCATAGCAAGCCAGTGGTGATTTCCAAGAAAGTATTACAAACAGACGTCAAGAAGCTCAGACTTTGGCCATATTTCTCTTTTTCTTGAGCGATCTTAGTCTTTGAGTGGCACAAGGTCACTAAATCCAATGTTGCAAACAAGTGGTGTACAAGTGTTAGATAAGTTCTGGTTTACAATTATTTATCGTTATACGAGAGAGAATTAGTGTGGAAATAAACTCAGTGTGTTCGAAAAACAATTAAGGTGGTTTTGCACATTATTTTTACATATTGTAACGTAGAACCTTACAGATTATTTCCACGAAATTCACTTGAAGCCGTCATTCATAACAAGTCTGCGTCTTCCTTAACAACTAAATAACCTTTGGGAACATGCAATTTTTAAGCTGTGGTCCCACCACTTCTGACCACTGGCTACACAGGGTGTTTCAGTATTACGTGGCCAAACTTGTAGGGTGTCTTCACTGCATAAAAATTAAACACAAAGTTCCTATAAACCCATGTCCCCAAACGCTTAGGTTTTTAAGTAGGACCTACATCAAATGTGACATCCATAATTCATGCTCTTCATATCTTTATTAGGAACGCCTAATGAATGATCAATGGGAAGATGTGGGGAGCATGAATTATGGATGTCACATTTTATGTTGGTCCTACTTAAAAACCTAAGCGTTTTCATGCAGGGAAGACACCCGACAAGTTTGGCCACGTAATACTGAGACACCCTGCATAGTATGAAACAGTTTCCGGTCAAGTTTTTGTAATATTTTGTAATTTCAGTACTCCATTTGCAGCTGCAATCAATGACAACGAGTTTTCTCATCTAGCAGCACTGTAACACCTCTGTGTACACAATGCGCCGAAATAACGCGAAAACACCACTCAATTGCTCTGATTAACAAAATGAGGTTTATTTCCACTTATAACTGCGCCTCCGTTCGTAATGTCAATTAAATTGATAACCACAACTTAAATAACCACTACTTCGTCCTTGGTTCGCAACTTTGATCTTTGGTGGCCTAAAATATCCACACACTGATCTTGATCGCTCGAGCGACAAAGTTGGCCGCTATTGGAGATTTTTCAATGGGCACTATCTCTGTATTCTCACTCTTGTACTGAGGAGGAGTGTCATGGTCGGGGGCTGACGACGGCACCCTTAAACGATCTTCACTGCACTGCTCAAAAGAGGAGGTGCTCAACTCTATGTTGGAAGGGAGTGTCACTGTTCGGGGCCGACGACGACGCCCTTAAGAGATCTTCACTGCCCTACCTAAGAGGAGGGGGGTGTGGGTGATTCCCAATGAGATATTGTGTTAGGCCCAAGATTGCACCCAAAGGTCTTCCCTTATGGGTCAATATTGTCCCTTGCACAATATTGAGTTGTTTCCCTAAGGACCTCACCTAATAGTTATTCCTAAGGAACCTACTATGGTGTCCTCCTAGAGGGAGAGAGGAGAGAGGAGACTAGAGTCTCAACTCATCTGCAACTCAAACTGAGCTCTGCAAGCTCTGTGCCTCCTTTTATTTTGAATAAAAGGGGCGGTTTCGTTAGTTGGCCAACCTACCATCACATGACCAAAGGGCATCACCAATGCCGTGCTCAATAGGACGGGCCGACGCCCTATTGAGCGTCTAATTGGTCAGGTGGCACCTGGTCGACCCTGGACAGGTCGACTTGGTCAAGCTGAGGGGTGACAGCTTTTCTGCAAGGACTGCCAGCGCCCCCAAGCTTGAGGTCACCAAACAAACAGGTAGGAGAAGTTTGTTTTGGCAAGGGTGATTGGAAACCACGCCGTTGCTATGGCCAGGCCGGTTAGCAACCGGGCCTGGTCATTTGTAAGGCCGGTTGGAAACCGGGCCGTTACACTCCGCCCCTAATACAAGACGGGAATCCGTTACCGTCGGTGCGCATCAAAACCAGCGGCCAATGGCAACCCCACACCACCAGAAAAGAAAAAGACATAAAAACCCACGACAGCGTGAAAAACAGAGCTGCGTGCAAATCATAAGGGACAACACCCGGACAGAGCTGGGTTGCCCCGCGCTCGTAACAAAACAAGCACCCCTGGCTGGTCCAACCACGCTGAGGGGGTAACAAGGGATAAACTCTAGAACAATCCACCAGCGTCTAAAATGGGGAGGCAACCTCCGTGAACCCGCTATGATCTAGCGCTGGTGCATGATCCCAGAGACCAAGTCACGAGACTACCACCAGCAGCCAGACCGGACCCTCGCAACCCCCGGGTCCTGTCACTACCCGGAGGGCTTGAGGGGCCAGCAGCCATCAGAAAACTGTGTAACCAGGGGAAGGGAGACAGGAGGGGAATATAGGAGACCTACCCAGAACGAATTCCAAGCAGGGGAAGAGAGGGTGAGGATGGGGACAGGTCCATGGGTTCGAGGGGGATAAGGAAGGGAAACAAAGAGGGACCATGGACCGGGTGACAGGCTAACCCAGGCATGCCAGCAGGGCTTAACAAAGCACGGGTCTTGAGCACAACACCGGCCGGCACACAGTCAGGCGGCCCACAATCAGCCAGCACCGAACACCGCCCGAAGGCCATCGTCATCACCAATCCTGCTGCGCCCGCAATGCGCCCAGCGCCGCATCGCTGCGCC
>WWPM01009740.1:0-18647 GCA_023279145.1 Glomeris maerens | reverse complement strand
GCATTGCTGTGTTCCTGTCAAACTCTTCCCCTTCGGACTGCTTGTTCGCCTTTTCTGCGTCCCGCCGCGCGCCGCCTTTGTGCGTCGTGCGTCACCTTCGCGCGTCGTGCGTCGCCGATGCGCGTCGCGTTCGTGCGTCATATTGCACCGCCAACGCGCGTCACCTCCTTGCGTCGCCCTTGTACTCCGGCAAGGTCTAGTCCGTTCCGATGGCTGAATCTGCAGCTGATCTCGTCATGCTGAAGCGCCGTCGCAAGGCCGCTCGCGCTTCTGTCACTCGTCTTCAGGTCAAGGTGTCGGACCTCTGCGCTTCTCCCGACCTGTCCGAACTGGACTTCCAGCGCGGGCTTCTGGTCGATGCGCTCGCGGCCGTCAAGCTTATTGACTCCGCGGTTCAGGACCTGCTCTCAGAGTCAGAGTTTGACACTGACTTCGCTGCTTGTGAGGAGCGATACGAGGCGACTGCCAGGGTGATTCATCGCGCTTCTAGCTCCCTTCGCGGTGCTGCCAGCTTCCCCGCTCTCGTCGACGCGTTGCCTCCCACCGTGGCTCCTTCCCCGGACATTGGTTCTTCTGGCTCCCCAGCTCTCGCCGACGCATTGGCTCTCGCCGCGGCTACTCCACCGGCCTCTGGTTCTTCTGTCTCCAGCGGTCAGGATGCCAGCTCCGCCCTCCGCGGGCAGTCTTCACCTGCCGGGCCGATTCTCCCAACGGCCGTTCCCAGTGCCCCGATTTTGTCTGCGCACTCCTACCTAGTGAAGACGCGTCTGCCCACACTCACGCTCACTCCATTCACATGCGATGTGGCAAAGTGGCAACGCTTTTTCGAGCAGTTTACTGCTTCCATTGACCTGCACCCTCAAATGTCCGTGGTGGAAAAGCACATTTACCTCCGTTCCTTCCTGTCGGGTGAGCCCCTGCAGCTGGTGGATGGAATTCAACTTGGTGCGGACACTTACGAACGTACGAAGTCTATCCTACTCAATAAATACGGCAAGAAGAAGGCCATCATCCAGGCGCACATCGATTACTTGGACTCCATGCCGCCCCTCCTTCAGCCCAGCGCCCAGGATCTCAACGAAGCGTACATCTCGTGCTTCAGTGTGGTTCAAGCTCTTGAAGCCCTCGGTGAGCCGGTGTAGTCCTACGGCCGTATGTTGGCTCTGAAAACCCTCCGCGCGTTCCCAGACTCCATTTGCGACCGATAGCTATACCACGCTATCAGCTCTGGTGGCGACGAGTCTGACCTGAAGGCCCTCCTCGCCTTCCTATCTACGGTGGTGGATGCTTTGTTGGCGACTGCCAAACTCAAGGGCACCTTCCTTCCTGCGGTGCCAGCCCCTCCGGCCTTCTCTTCGTTTGCGGTAGCTACACAAGCGCATTCCACTCCTTTGTCCTCCAGCCCGTCGTTCTCCTCCGAAGCCTGCGAATGCTGCGACGCCCAGGCCTTCTCCCGCGGGCCATCGCTCACCTGCTGCTGGCGCTCTATGGTGCGCCTATTGTGAGCTGACCACGCACATCAGCAGAGACTGCACCACGGTCACTTCTCCCCAGTTGCGCCGTGACATGTTGCACAAGGCCAAGCGCTGCCTCGTTTGTCTGCGACCTGGTCATGCCAGCTGGTCATGCCCCCGCAGGGGAACGCTCACCTGCCGTTCCTGCAAATCACCTTCTCACCACTCCTCCATCTGCACTGCGTCACCTGATCCTCCCTCTGCCCCTTCAGCGTCCACTTCCTCCGTCTGCATGGTGGACCTGCCTCGTCCCAATTACACCTACCTCCAGACTGCTCGAGTTGTCCTTCTGGGGCCCCTCGAACGCTCTGTCACTGTTCGCTGCGTACTGGACCCAGGCAGCTAGTCGTCGTTCATCAACTCGTCAGTCGTCGATGCCCTCAACCTTCAGGTGGTTGGCCACTCTCCTCTTGCGGTCCACTCCTTCGAGGCTACGTCTTCGACTACAACTACCCGCCGCCTTGTCCGTGTCCAGCTGGCCTCTTGTACCTCTCACTTCAGGACCAGTCTGCTGGCTTTCGAGTCCCCAGGTGAATACCTTCCTCATCCCTCGGCCCCCAGTCAGGCCCATGAGCATGCCATGGCTCACGGGCTCGTGCTGGCCGACCCGGCTGATGGCACCTCCGACCTTCCCATTAAGCTGCTTATTGGGTCGGACTTCTACTGGCGTGTTGTCAAGAAAGACGCTCCGCTACCCATCAACGACACCTTGGTCCTCCTGCCATCGCACCTCGGCTGGATTCTCAACAGCAGCCGGACTAATGCGGTCGTCCAGTCGGTTCAGGTTGGACTCGTCGGTGTTTCAGACGCCCCTTCTGATACTTCTGTGCGATCCTTGTGGGACCTCGATTCCATCGGGGTCCAGCCTGTTCCAGACTTGCTTCCCCTCCTTTCTCAAGATCCTCGCCTGCTCCACTTTCGCTCGACCTTCACAATCCGCGATCGCCGTGGCGTTGTCTGCCTCCCATGGCGGGCAGATCGTACACTCACCTCCGATAACCTCGCTGTGGCCCACCGTCGATTCCAAGCTCTGGAAGCCCGTATGCACCGTACCCCGGCCTTCCGGGAAGCCTACTCTGCGCAGATGGCCGACTACCTTGCTAAAGGCCATGTCGAACAGGTGGACCCTTCATGCCCGCCAATCTCTCCAGGCCGGGTTTTCTACTTGCCCCATCACGTAGTCTTCCGGCAGAAGGAAGGCAAGACTGCCTGCCGCATCGTGTTCGATGCCTCGTCTCACGACGCCTTGTCTCCATCTCCAAACGACGTTTTGGACGCTGGGACCTAACTTGCTGCCTGACATGGTTGCCACTCTCCTTCGTTTCCGGCAGCACCGCAAAGCTCTCATCGGTGATGGCAGCCAGGCATTTCTGCAGCTGGTCCTCAACGACGCAGACCGCGATGCCACCAGATTTCTCTGGTACTCCGAAGCTTCGTCCTCCGACGGTTCCTCCCTCTTCACGAAAGAGGTTGTGTCGTACCGATTCGCCAGACTCCCCTTTGGTCTGTCACCCAGCCCCTTCTCCTTTCTGCCTCTCTCCGGGTCCTCGCGGATTCCTGTTGCAACCAGTTCCCAGCCGTGGCAGCCGTTCTTTCCCGGAGCCTGTACGTCGACGATTTCACCTCCGGAGCCGACGATGACAATTCCTCTGTGACCCTCTATGACGAACTGGTGGCACTCATGGCATCCATCCAGCTTCCCATGGGTAAATGGGCCTCCAACTGCCTTCCGCTGCAACAACACTGGCGCGATGCCGCCATTCCCTTCCGTTCCCGTTCCGACGTTTTGGGTGTCTCCTGGGACGTCTCTGCGGACCTCCTCCAAGCCCCTTCTAAGGATGCCATCTGCCCTGACCATCCCCTACCTCAGACGAAGCGAAGTATTCTGCGCTCCACGGCCTGCTTCTTTGATCCGCTTGGGCTTTTCTCGCCCATTGCGACAGCCGGGAGATCATTTTTTAAGACACCTGGACCCGCGGTCTACTTTGGGACGAAATCCTGCCGGCTGATATATCCCGCCGCTGGTCGGACTGGCTTCGCGACCTTTCTCTTCTCGGATCTTTAAGTGTGCCTTGCTGGACCGGCTTCTCACCTCTCTCCTGTCAACCTTCCAGCCTCCATGTTTTCTGCGACGCCTCAAAATGCGCCTACGGCGCAGCTGTCTACCTCCAGATATCTTCGTCTGCTGGGGCTTCGGTCTCCCTCCTGTGCAGCCGGTCCCGTTTGGCACCGGTGCAGCGTGTTACTCTCCCCCGCCTAGAACTCCTGGCAGCGCTTGTGGCCGCCAGACTCCTCCGATTTGTTTGCTCTGCTGTCGACTTTGACCCGACCCACGCCCGCCTGTGGGGCGACTCTACTGTTGCGCTTGGCTGGATTCGTGGACTTCCTTCTCGCTGGAAAACCTTCGTGGCCAACCGCGTCACCGACATTCAGTCGCTTACGGCGCCTTCACAGTGGCGCCATTGCCCAGGTCCTGACAACCCGGCCGACCTTCTCTCCCGCGGGACTACTGTTCCCGCGTTGTCTGCCTCCACACTCTGGTGGTCGGACCCTTCCTGGTTGGCACTCCCGGACTCCGCTTGGCCCCAGGAAGCCGCACCATCTTGTCTGAAAGACCTTCCGGAAAGCCGCGAGCACACTCCTTCAGCGCTCGTGATAGCAGTCCAACCTCCTACGGCCCTGCTTGACCTCTCTCGCTTCAGCAGGCTGTCTCGTCTTCTACGAGCGACAGCTTATGTCTTGCGGTTTGTGGCTAACTGTCGCCGCGCTCGCATTTCTTCCCCTCTCTCTTTGGCTGAAATTGATTCCGCTCGCCTTCTCTGGGTCCAACTTGTCCAACGTCACCACTTCTCTCAAGACATACACGCCTTACAGACTGGTGTTCCCTTACCCTCAACATCCCCTCTTCGCCAGTTCCGCCCTTTCTTGGACAACGGTCTGCTCTGTCTGGGTGGCCGGCTGCCTTCTCTTCGTTGGACGATGCGGCACGACACCCGTACATCCTACACGGTTCTCACCCTTTCACCTCCCTTCTCATCTCGGACGCCCACGTTCGTCTTTTCCACTTGGGGACCCGCATCGTTCTCTCCGAATTGCGTTCCTCATTTTGGATACTGCGTGGACGTCAGGCCATTCGCTCGGTCATCAATCGGTGCCTCGCTTGCCGCATCCAACGTGCAAAACCTTGCTCGCCTCCCGAAGCTCCCTTACCTGCAGACCGCCTCCGCGCCACTCCTCCCTTCCATGTCACGGGCGTGGACTTCGCCGGCCCTCTCTCCGTGCGTCTGCCCTCATCTGTGGCAAAGGCCTACATCGTCCTCTTCACTTGCGCCTCCACGCGTGCCATTCACCTTGAATTGGCGCCCGACATGTCCCTTGACTCTTTCCTCCGTGCCTTACAGCGCTTCGTTGGTCGCCGCGGGGTCCCCTCCACACTCTATTCGGACAATGCCCCGACCTTCCATGCCTCTCACCGCGAGCTTTCCGCAGCTTGGTCATCTTTCTCCGGACCTTCCACTGCTCATTTCCTTGCCCATAACGGGATTACGTGGAAATTCATCGTCGCCAGAGCAGCCTGGTGGGGAGGTTGGTGGGAGCGAATGGTGGGTACTGTTAAACGCTGCCTCCGCAAATCCATCGGCCGTAATTTACTCACTGGCGATCAGTTATCAACGGTGCTCATCGGCATAGAGGCAGCAATCAACAGCAGACCCCTGGTGCATGATTATGCCTGTGAAGATGATGCCGATACCCTTACTCCTGCACACTTTCTGGTTGGACGCAGGCTCACAGCCCTTCCACCTCCCGGACCACCTGCGGCCTCCTCCAACCTCACCAAGGCTTGGCGGCTCTGCGAGGCCATCACAGATTCCTACTGGCGCCGCTGGCAACTGGAGTATTTAATGGACCTCCGCTCCCTTCACCACGTCGCCTAGTCCAGGGGCGGCCCTCCACTTGCAGTAGGTGACATTGTCCTCGTGCTTCACGACAAGCACCCCCGGCACACTTGGCCCAGGGCACGGATCACCGAGTTAAAGAAAGGCCGTGACGGTGTCGTCAGGACCTGCATCCTCCGGGGCCCCAACGGCTCCCTCTTTGCCCGCCCTGCGCAGTTGGTCTTCCCCCTCGAGGTAGACCAACGGGGGATGGATGTGAAGATTTAGAATAGTTCAACTTACCTTTCTTCTAACCACTTTATTCCGGTTTTAACCTACCTTGTTTTCCCCGTTTTCAACCTCCAGTGACCCAGTAACCCTAGGTCACTACCCTTTCCGAGGCCCCTATAAAAGGGACCCAAACATTTTCAATAAAGTTAGTTGTGGTCAAACTCAAGATCTCACGTGTCTTCTTTCGCGAATCTCACATAGGGAATCCCATTGTTCAGAAAACCAGAATTTTTTCGGAGAATCAGAGGAAGAGTCAAAACTCAGAAGAAATTCTGGTTTTCTGAACAATGGGATTCCCTAGAGGCAAATTAATACCAGAGTATTACAACTGCTTTTCTCCCCTTCCGTTTTCACCCCCACCGAAACTTCAGGTTTAGGTAAAGTGAACGCAGTATATATGCATTTTTTGTAGAATATTCGGTGAATCTCGCAACCTAAATCCATTTTTTTGGAGCAATGTCTGAAATACAAGAGCAGAATGCTTTGCTGACAAGATGCATGCTGTGTAGATATTTGTGGTAAAATTTGGCATAAATTTTCCCCAGTTGGAATAATCGTTAAATTTTTCCAGTGGAAAATCAGGATGCGCAGAAGAACAGATTCCTAGGGAATTATACAGGGTGCTCCATAAATCTGTTGTCATGCCACAAAAAATTTATTCTAACCCGTTTGAGTTAGACACCGAGTCCAAATTTGAAAGTTATAGAGCATTGTCAAACTAGTCTAATTGAACAAAGTTTATGTCCAATTGGGGTGACGGGAAAATTTATAGGAAATTTATGCTGAAGTAGACGGCAGCTTCTCTGCCTAACACCCAGCTAGCTTATACCCCATTCACACATAGCATTTAGTTGCCAACTATGTGGTCCAAGGCCGTTAAACTTAAGCAAGTGTGAACTCACACAATTACGTAATTGAAAACTAAAGTGGTAGTTGGCAACTATCTTAGCCGAGTTTTCAAAACTAGATTAGCGATTTCAGCAGTTCATTTTGGGATTGGAAACAAATTGACAGTTCGATACTCATCTCTAATCGATAGTTCTTTTCCTGCAGCTTGCTTCAAAATTAAGATATAATGAACTTTATAGGTCATTCAGAAACGCAGTACCTTAAACAAAAGCTCCACTATTTCCACTTGCAAAATTATGTTGTGTAACCAAAACATCAGAATAAATTCGTCGAAATCGGACGAGCCAGCCATTTTCTTTGCAGTAAAAATCACACAAACGTGACATCATAATTGTGAACAGGATACTACCGTAAAGGTCCGTTTACACGGGGACATTTTTCTGATGCCATAATCTAGCGCCAGATTTCAAATGAAATCGTGCATCTGGAAAAATTTTCTTGTGCGGTTTACATGAAGCAATTTTTCTTGCGTGCTTCAACCAATCACAGTGGGGGTTATATCTCCTCCAATAGGAATGACCCATTGATATTTCACAAAATGGACGACTTATTAATCGAAACAGCGGACGCATCAATTATTTTTTGCACAACAACTACGGCCCTCAGCAAAGTGCCTAGGCCCAAAAAAAACATTTGTGGGTGCAAAACAATTAATTTTTAATATACCAAAGTACTGGATTACCGTGAAAAAGCTCAAAAATGTGCAGAGTGTATCTTTGTAAAACCATCGATTGCTCGGTAACTTGGCCGCCATGTTATTTTCGCTTTGGGCAATGCCCACAATTGCAACGTCACAAGCAAGTTCAAGCCGATTGGTGGAAAATAGAACACGTTCTATTTTTCTGGCAGGGCTTGTTCAATGCTTGCGCCACAGTTGTAGGCAAGAATTATTGAACAATTTAGCGGTTTACACGGAGCGATATTTCTGGAGGCAAAAAAACTTTTCAGGCGGGCAAGAAAAATGTCCCCGTGTAAACGGACCTTAAATCTGCGATAATAAGCCTGTCTCGAGAATACGCCGGTCTCGTAAATTAGCCTGGTCAAAAAGGAAAAATTAAAAAAATAAGCCCGGGCTTATTATTGCGGATTTACGGTATGTGTGAATGCAACTACGATTAGCTTCTCAATTATCTTAAAGGCACAACAGAAACCAAAAAATAAGCTAGCTGGGTGTCTGGCAGAGAATATGCTGCTATGTATTGTGTATAAATTCGCCTGCTTCACAATCGGACATAACCTTTGCTCAATTAGATGAATTTCACAATGCCCTACAACTTTCACATTCCAATGGTTATTTCTGTCATGAAAGGAAGCTTTCCAATTCGGAACCAGTGACAACCGATTTATGGGACTCCCTGTATATTACCATCTTGCAGCAAATGGCTTTCTTGCACACATATATCATTAATTTGCATATACAGTGTGTATTAAGTAACGTGATTTCTGCAAATTGCTCAAGATTGCAGTTAATGCGAAAAATGGAGACACCAGGTGGGGCAAATCGAATGCTCACGTGACCTTTGATATATCCATCGAACTTTTCAATATAAAAAATGATCGAAAACTAACCGTAAAAGATCGACATGTAAGTAAGTACTGTCAATTTCACTGAGTTAAATCTGAGAAGGTGGAGACTTATTTCTCCAGTTTAATGTTTGTGCTGACATGGCACGTACCAATTTGGTTTGCATATGTGCATTCTTCATTTTTTCATGGTTTTCTACAATATTATTTTGGAAATAGGTTGGGGTTGTACAGCATTGTTTTCCTGCGCCGGAAGTGACATCATCCTCATCCTGGTGGACATTTGCCCTCAACCAATGAGAATGCTTTGGCCACGCCCCCTTTTTTGCTTTGGAAATTGAAATTTAGGTTGTTTTATCACATGATTTTTATGGCCCCCACACATTCCCCTCACGTTTTTGTGACGTCACATGGGCGTTTGATTGGTATTCTGGCTCTAATCCTTTATCCCCCTTATAGATTATTAATTGTTTTAATTGATAGAACTTTGATATTGTGTGATGGTAGAGTTTTTAATATTCCTCCCATTTTTATGGTGTTTATTAATCAATTCCAATTAAATACAGTAATTAAGAAATCTGTTTCTTTATTCCTGTATCTGAAAACCGTTGCCTTGATCCTGCAATGGATGACATAATGGGTACATGAATGAAACTTGAATCTGAGGTTAATTTGTTTTACAAATATTAAAATCGAATTCAATATGCATTTGAAGAAGGTGTATAATTCCGAACATCAAATTGCCCACTGCCCTGCATTACACTATTTGGTGAAAAATAATTCTACGTGTACCTATCTAACATAGGATCTGAACCCAATGCATGTAAAATCTAAGGAACCACTACAACATGGAGAAAGAAAAGTGAGAATTCAATATACAGTAGAACGTCGTTTATCCGCACGTCAATTATCCGCAACATCAATTATCCGCACTCCTGAAATACACCTTTTGCACAGTAAAATTGCGGTTTTATACAGTATTAACCATGACCTGAACGAGTAGTGATCAAGTTAAACGAAATCGGAATGTTTAATCAATCAAGAAAAAAGGTAAAACACCAATAGACTCGATAAAGGCGAGTGTAATTGAAGCCTTAGTCGTTGTTATTAGATTGGAAAGAGGACTGTTTATGATATCAAAGCCTGAAAAGAAGAAAGTTAGATAGCGAAAAAGGGTCTAAAAGCAGTAGGGGAGGTTGGGGAAGAGTGAGCCATGGGGCAGTGTGTTCCACACGCTGTTATATGGCTATTGGTTGGTTAGTTCCCATGATTAAATGTAGAGGGAAACACATCAATAGTTGGTATTTGATGTGGTTTGTTTGAAGATTATTTGGCTCTTGAAGATAAAATCTGTAATTTTCAAGTTTTTCATGTGAAAAGTGAATTTCTTGAATGCAGGCATATACATGATCAGTGTTTCCCTTGCATGCTTGATGAAGTTGCTAAATTTTTATAAGTATTTAATAGAAATCAGACTTTGAGCTAAGCTTTGTTTGATCGATCTAAGACACGTACGTGGTTAACAAACGCTTGCGTGTTTTTCCAAAATGGAAGACATGGGGCACTGTGAGCCACTGTGACTGGGGCAGTCTGAGCCAAGAATACGAAGGTGTATTCCTATGCGTAAAGCTTCAAAAATTTTAAACTTGGAGCAGCCAACGTTTATTGTGAATGCTGATGATGAGGCATCATTTTCGCATTCAGACATCATTCAGAAGCTACCAGTCCCTAAATATCTTAAAGGATCTGCATGCAAATCATCCCAACTTGTATTTTCATGCAACATCAACAAATATCTTAATTAGTAATTTTATAATAGTAATGATATTGCATTTTTAAAAAAGAAATTGTAATTTGTGAGCATGAGCACCTGTTGAGAAACCAATAAAATTAATGCTGTTTCGGCGTTTATGATTTTCGTCATTTTAGCTTTCGGCGTTCTTGTGTTCGGCGTTTTTGATTTTCGGCGTTCCTGTTTTCGGCGTTCCTGTTTTCGGCGTTTTGGCCTCGGCGTTTTCGTTTTCGGCCTTTTGGTTTCGGCGTTCTGTCATAGAACCGTTATTAGGGAGGGGGCGTTATTTCTTCCCGGAGCGTTTTGCATGGGGTGCAAATAGGGACTGGGGGGTTAATCGAGACTGGGCTATTAAATGAGAATTTACGGTATTTCATACTTTTGTGTTTCAATTATGAAGTGCTTTCTCAATTTGGATGGGAGTGCTCAAATATTATTAAAATGTTATAATCCTTCGACTGATATTCGTATACAAACCTGTCTGAAATCATTAATCCACCGATTCAACGACGAAAAAAACTTTAAAGACCGTTAAAAAATATTTCCATAGAATCATTTATAATAAAAAAACTCAATATGTTAAAATAGCATTCTATCTGTGAAAACAGGCAGCAGATAGCCTACAATTATCTGTTGAAATTCATTCTTCCAGAATGCATATGCTTTCACATGGTCTGCCACCAAACAAAAGGACAATATAGTTGGGCAATAATATAGAGCCACCACCACCGCCAATTACGCCTAATGTAACCAATGAATAATGATAATACCTGAAGGGTTAATCGCAACCTTCTTAAATTGCTGTATATTTTTATATCCTAAGCGAAAAATGTTCCAATTAAGTGCCATTATGCTGACAATTTAAAAGATGACATTCAGAGATCCGTTTCTGAAGGTGGTTTCCCTGCAAAATAGTTCTTCCTAGTTTTTACATAAATAGCACATGCAATGAAATTAAACCATAATTCGAGTAAATTGTTTGATAAGAAAAAATCAGAAATATATATGAACAAAACTTGAAAAATGCTGTTCCTCTAGGATATTGGAGAGGGCATGGTAACACCTCTTGCGCGATATCATTTTTAGGCACTGCATAATTCCCGTGAAAAGGCACTCACATGACACTCCACAATATAATATTTATCAAGGAAGACATGATTGAAAAACAGATGACTTAATTTAGCGCGTATATTTAAAACCACAAAATGAACCAAACACTTAGAGCACCTTAATGTTCGGGGATTGGACGAGGTCCACGTCCACATCTACGTCCACCTCAACGTCCACTTCAGCATCCCCATCTTCCTCGTCCTCTCCATCTTCCAACCCATCCTCGTCAATGACGTCATCGTCACTGCATGGGCACGTCATGCCACCAAAGGTAGCGTCCGTTTGGGGTGATGGTGGGGTTATTGGCGTTTGTGCCGAAGAACCCCTATGAGACGCAGGGGCTGGAATTGTTGCGAGGGCGGTGGGAGTAGCTGGCTTCGCTCTTCCATCCACATCACTCAAGTCCGGATTCGGATTGTTCTTAGTGGGAAGAGTCTGATCCCTTGACCCTCCAGAAGCCAGCAATTCCCTCTCCTTGGAATTTCGCCACTTCATACGACGATTCTGGAACCAGATCTTTACCTTTTTTTACCCGGGTGTGTGTATGTGGTCAGTGGCAAAGCACGAGAAAAGAAAAGGAAAATACATACAAAATGCATTATTCTTTTAGAACACATAATAGAGCACGTTGGGAAGGGGATGGGGAAACAGGGGGAGTCAATAGGCTGCACAGCTGAACTTTCGAAATCCAACACTGAGCAAAGAATTCACTTGAAGACTGCCAAGCTGGTCAACATTTGCTCTTGCTTTGAGTCTGAAACTAACGTTATTTTATTAAAGAGTACATACAGTCCAGCTCAGTCAAATGGGACAGTAGCGGTCGGTAAAGGCCCCACGCGTCATTATTTATGTTGAAATAATATCCTATTCGTTCTGTTCTATACGTGATGAATTTGATGCCCAAAAATATGGGCATGTAAGGGGATCGATTCACAAAACGAGGCGGTGCGGTCCTATTCCAAATAATTTGATAACTGAAGTGATATAAAGCTTGAAATTGTAACCTTCTAAGACCTCTATTATACTTTATACTTCAGCATTATGATGACAAAGATTCCTTGTACACTGCAACTATATAACGAAGTGAATGTGGCCTTATTCTGTAGGAAAACTTAAATACCGCGTATAGTTTCACTTACAGTTTCCATTCACCTTCTGAAAATGTGCACTGGCCACATTCACCCGCAATATGGGGTGTATTAGGACGTACGCCAGAAATGGTGTAGCAAAAATTTTACTCTCATCCGACTTGCTTTGAGCTCATTTTGCGTTATTAGTACGCCTCTGGTATTTTCATACTATACTAAAAACTTATGATCGTTCTCCAGTTATTAGATACAACACTAAAAAGCTTGAAATCGGTCGTGTTGAGTATAGAATAATGCTTTCGCTTTGTTAATTTTTCTGCTGTAAGGTGGGCGAAAAGTTTTCAGATAGTTTCCATTTTTTTAATTATAAAAATGAAAGAAACCCCTCGCTTCTTTTTTCAAATACTCGCCAACACAATAACCAGTATATCAACAATTGTGGTGCCCTGGGAAAGCTTTGACCTTACAAACAAGATAGAGAACCGGACAAACGGTTTGTTTTCTGAGCACCGATATACAACACCTGTAGCGCAACACAAAAGCCCGTTTTTATTATCCGTTTGTTTCTATTTATGTATAGATTACAGGTTTAGCGAAAGTCTGGCGCCATAGGAATAGCTTCGAGAATATTGCAAAGACAATTCTGAAGTTTGGATTTTGTGGCATGGGACCTCATGTCTAAGCCAAAGATTTTATATGGTCTGACGAAAATCAGTTTTCACTCACTGAGATTGTGAATTAGCAATATCTGCAGTACATAGCTGATGTAAATTCCCATGCACAATCTCAGCATTCGATTTCAGGAATTCATACGTGCGAATGGAGACCATCTTACGGCCCTTAATTTCAAAACATGAGATTTTAAACCTTTGGGATCATAAATGGCATATAATGCAGTTGATGATTTTAAAAAAGAAAAGAATAAAAAAATGTAAATATTAGTGCTGTGAGAGTTATTTCAAATTTTCCCGTACTCCTGGAAAACCCTTACAAGTGCAGGGTAATTTCACCATTTTTCAGTGATAGAACATTGGCAGGTTCACATTACGAAGGGAGGATAATTCTGAATCGGGTTGTGTGTGAGATAGAGAAAAATTCAGGAGCTTCTCCATCAGGCACTTTGCCATTATTTCCCATCAATGTTTATTGGGTCCTTGGTTCCGTGATCGATGGATCGGAAGAGGGGGGCATGTCCACTGGCCACCTGACCTGACCGAAGTGGATTTCTTCTGGTAGGACCGTATAAAGTAGAAGTTCTTTTACACGTCCCAAACTAAACATGATGATATGAAATGTTGGATCAGAGAAGTCTGTTGTGATTCCAATAGCTGTAATACTGGTTGTACGTAGAAGGAATTGAATATTGTGCACAAATGTGCATATGTAAATTACCAATACATGTTGAACACTTGCTGCACTGACTCAGTTTGTTTGAGTAGTGCAATGAAATCTAATCTCGTGTAATGGATAAATCTGTAACAATGTATTGATTTTTCCTTAAAACGTACTTTCAACTTGAAAGAGGAAAAGTTTGCTGAATTGTTCGAACGAATTGTAATGCACTATTTTCCACTTTTAATGGTGGAAAATAATAAATTTACATTGAGTTTTCGACCGATTACATTGTGCTCTACAAATGCCTATGGGATTTTTCCCTAGCATTTATGGACCGGAATGACCTTGGGAAATCTTTCCAGGTCGTCTAATTAAATGTCATCGAATACATCATACCTGACTATAATATCACCAAAGAGAGAAGGAACACTGGGCGTGGCTAAATTTCAGCCAATGGCGGTCTGTCTGTGTAGATTACATTTTCCTGGAATTTTTTTTTTGACAAAAACCACTAAAATCGAGGAGAACACATGCCGAAAGCGCTATTTCCCCATTCGCTGTATTTTCAACATGTTTACAATTGCAGTTATGCATAGTAGGGTTAACGTTTCAGCAAACACCGGTACTCATACTCGTACCAGGAAGAAATAAGCGAAAAATTAGTCAATGCTTCAATTGGTTAATTTATAGAAAGAGGGCGGGATAAACGGAATACTCTCCGCCCAGTGTTCCTTCTCTCTTTGGTGATATTACAGCTACAATACCAAAAATTCAGAAATGTCCCCTCGAATTATTCCCAAGGAACCTGATATTTCACTCGTACATGTAGGCGTACCATATGGTTATATATAATTATTACCAGTAAGAAGGAATGTGCGGAAAATTTGAGGTTAAATCAAACAATATCAAGCGAATTCGTCTGTGGTGTTTTAATTTATGTTAACATATTTTAGTATATGTTTAGGGTTAAGCATAAGAATACATTTAACTCAAAAACCGATAGCAAACACTCTACTGCTGGAAATTACAAATGCAGAAAATGACAATAGCTGTCTTTAGATTATTAGTGTTGCTTATGTACGAGCTCTATCAGGTAGCGTACCACAGCAATAAGTATTAGATGCAATGCGGTATGCAAAATATATGCACTCTTGAAAGAGCGTTCAATAAATATGGGAAAATAATGGAGGTTCCAGACCTTTGTTTTTGGATATATTTTGAGCTTTGGAAGTTGCCCGAAAACTTGGAAAATATATTGACAATGTTTGGTAATAGATAAACTGCTTGGGGATTAATTAGCATTAAATATGGAAAATATGTTGATATACATACACACATATTAGGTATATAATGTACAGTAGGACCCGCTTATAGCGTCTCCCGCATACAACGTTTTCCGCTTTTACATACAAATCCAATTTAACCGATTTTCAGCATGCCTTTTTAGTGTTAGAAAATCCCGCATATAACGAACCCGCTTATAATGAAATCCCGTTTATAAAGCAGATATTTCGCTGCAACCCATCCTGATATAAAGTTTTTGAAGCATAAATTTGTAGCAGAAGGGGTATACTTTCACTAACAGCATCGGCGGGGCAGTCTCCACTACCCAGATAGGGGTGACCAGCAAAATCGCGACTAGTGCTACCAAAATTAGTTGAGACTGGTGCCCCGCCCCGCCCCGCCCGCAATGAAAGACTGGCTAATTGGCGTACACAACGCTTGCATCGGATGTATTGGCCAGTCTGCATTGTGGGCGGGGCGCCAGTCTCAACTAATTTTGGTAGCACTATAGACATACACTGGATCACTGTCTGTAAGCAGTGGTTGCTCAGCAGCCCCGCCCTCTCCTGATTTCTCCAATCACACGGGTCGCGACCGTCTCATGCCGACTCGCAAAGTTCAAAGTTCTACTGCATAACGAGTCCCAATTAAGATGTACTATGTAAACTGTACACTATCTACATTAGTATGTTCTAAAATTTAAAAATAAAAAGTTCTCATAATACAAAGCTTGTACGTGACGTTTCCACTTCATTTATTGCAAAAAACAAAAAAAGTCCGCATTTAACAAATCCCGCTTATAAAGTTGAAAAATATTGCATTTGACCGCAACGCTATATCGAGGTCCTACTGTACCACCGAAAGCAAGAAATTAACCTAAAAGCTCTAGGCCTACTAAAGAATGCATTTCAAACCGAATGAAACTCTTTTCTGCGGATCGTCATCTGATATCGTGGTTGTGGAAGGCATCAGGATTTATTGCCTCAAGAAAATGTTAATTTTCGTCTAATTGTTAACAATCTTAATGATAACTCATTACAAATTGAACGCTTTATTGCGGGGAACTCATTCAGTAAGGAAATTGTACCAAATTCTTTAATGACATTCATGACCTTTCATGAAATAATCGATACCTGATGCAAAATTCATTGCTAAGTGTGCGTATACACACTGTGATTTTAACGACTTGTAGCGGTTGTTGATAACAGTTGGCAGTGGCATTTGACGATAAAGGCCTAAAACTTGTGAAATTTGATAATTGCACTCTGCACCCGAATTTCTAAAATTAAGCGAAAATCAATGAACAATTTGTGTCTTGTCAAAGCACGGAAAATACTATGCCTTTTATATACAAATAATCCGCTTTACCCGTTTAATAAGTTGTTTTTAAGGTAGCCAGATATATTTGAAACATTGAAATATCAGTTGATTGTACGGGAATATACAGTTGTGGTCATAAATATCTACATACAAGTATATAGGACATTTTGAGAAAGTACGCGTAGCAAACTTTTAATATTAAACGCATATTTCATCAACACAATTATTTATCAAATTGTTTTGTCTGCATAGACTTTGAACTGTCACGTTTTGTATTTCAATAGTTACAATTCAAAAACATTTAATGTTTTCACGGTTTCAAATGTCCTATTTATATCACAACCACTGTGCAACATACATACAGTAGGACCTCGATATAGCGTTGCGGTCAAATGCAAGATTTTTCAACATTATAAGCGGGATTTGTTAAATGCGGACTTTTTTTTGTTGGCATGCTGAAAATCTGTTAAATTGGATTCGTATGTTATAAGCGGAATAACGTTGTAAGCGGGTCCTACTGTACTTGGATACATTCAGAAGACCTACTTTCTATTGTATCGCAGCTGAAAATGGCTACATACAGTATGCTTAGGCCATGATGAACAATGTAATATGGTAATCAAATATATTTTATTAGGCAACGTTACATTTCTGTAGCAGGTTTCGCAAAGCTCGAAAGTATAATAATTATTTTTGAGCGGAAAATGCGGTCGCGTGTTGCGTCTTAATTAGTGGCAATTAACGCCAAGCACGATTGCCGTCATCTGTGACAGAGACCATCAGGGTCATCATCCATTTCCAAAAGAGGTGGCATCGGAAAGTATGTGCATACAGACATATACACATCGCAGTCGAGTGAACAAAGGGAAGAGAACACTTCAATCAGTTGCGTAACCCGATCGGCCGAAGCAAACGGCCCCAAATTGGAGGCCAAACATGGACGGAAGTGAGGTAAACACTGTGTATCAACGTTGCAAGTACAGTAGGGGCGATAGAGTCGTGCCCTAAAAGGGAGGGGCTAACGGCTACCATTAATTCAATCAATCTATTGTGGTGTGTGCTGGGGGTGATACGTGATGGGGGGAGCTATGTGGTGGAGCACCTCCAGCTGACTCCAGCAGCCCCCTCGGCTCATCGAGGCCCAAATAGCCAGGCAAGATGTTGCCCCGAATGACTCAAAGAACTCCCCTGCTTCAATAGCTATCCAATTTCGCGCCATTCGCCTTCTTGCGCGCTCGCGCTCTGCACTCATCCGTAATATGGCCGCCCCATGGAATAATATGCAGTAACGCCACCTAACGACGGTTGCCGCAAATTGCAGTCGATGAACTGCCTGCGACAACTGACACATGTGACGAAGAGCAATGCGAGCTAGATGGCGGATGGCGGGGCACGCGAGGGTCCTAACCAAAGGGCACCACTAAAGCATGCACTAAAGAAGAGGAAGCATGGGCGTGACGTCATCGCTCCCCACGTCATGAGGCACAATACTGGAGAGAGCTATCGATCAGGCTTGTTGACGTATCAACCACGCCTATGGGCCCCTAACCCAATGGGCTCTTCCGCCCCGTTTGCCCCTCGCAGCTGCTTATTCCGGCCATTTAACGCTTTTTAATGGCCTCCCACGCCTCTCATCTCGCACCCGCCTAGCTCTTTCGTCCGATTCCAATTGCCACAGAGTTCCGC
Organism: Glomeris maerens; assembly: GCA_023279145.1. Taxonomy (NCBI): domain Eukaryota; kingdom Metazoa; phylum Arthropoda; class Diplopoda; order Glomerida; family Glomeridae; genus Glomeris; species Glomeris maerens. The sequence goes on along the minus strand of WWPM01009740.1, from coordinate 919 downwards.
CGATTGGCGCTTAATTAGCGCTTGTAAAGCAGCTTTTAATGAATATTGATCTCGGTAACAGCGCGTCAAATCCTACGCGCCGCAGAGTAATGCATACATGTTTAAATTTATTTCATTTTCCAAGCCGGTTAGTATAGAGGTGTACTTACCCCTTATTACTTACCCTATTACATTCGGTTAGGAATAATAAGTTTCTTACAACTGTGTCAAACATAGAACAACGATGATCGGGACAGATTGTCCATATACCAAGGAAATTCCCATAGTTTCGGTTTATGATAACAATTATGCGGTTCGCAGAACATTATACCATTCTAATCTGAATTGTCACTATACCGTGCTTTCTCAAATATATTATTTAGTCTGAAAATATGCCCTAACATGATTTATAAACTCAACCCCGTAAATAAGACCATGTGAAAAATGTATACACTAGTATTCTATGATAAAGGTCATGTATGAAATTACTCTCACAGTCAACCAGAACGGAATCAGTCTCCAACTATATAATATTACTAGTATACAGGTTGGAGCAAATACAGTAGGACCCGCTTATAGCGTCTCCCGCTTATAACATACAAATCCAATTTAACAGATTTTCAGCATGCCAACAAAAAAAGTCCGCATTTAACAAATCCCGCTTATAATGTTGAAAAATCTTGCTTTTGACCGCAACGCTATATCGAGGTCCTACTGTACAACCTAATAATTTCTACAAATGTTTGCTTTTTGTTTTGCCTTTTTGGATTTCATCCCACAAGCATGTAAGCCCTAGTGCTTCTTCAGGGTGCAAAATACAAGGCATGTTCAGAAAGTAAGAGTACTCAACTTTTTAAAAATCTTAGAAGCAATATATTTTTTTACATATTTACAAGTTTGTATACCAATATGCATAACTATATTTTTTGGCATAGTCGCC
>WWPM01009737.1:0-11054 GCA_023279145.1 Glomeris maerens | reverse complement strand
GATAATTTTGAAATTGGGCATGTTCATTCTTACATTTCAGTGTTATTTTTTAAAATTTATTTTGTCATAATTTTTTTTTTCAATTGAACATTACTTGTAAAATGAAATGATTTTATAAATAAAATGGTTCACTAAAAATTAAAAAAGTGTTGAGTATTGATATTAATTTGGGAAAACGGCCATCAAATCCCGAATGAAGGTCAGAGAAAATGTATAATAAGTGAACGTCCTCTAACACGCGTTATAAACAACTTTTTGTACATTGTATTAACCTTTTTTCATTAGTGATATTGCTATTTTGCGGAGATCCTTACATAAAATATTTGTATAACATTTGGGGCACCTGCAATGCCAATGATTATATTCATGATTATAGTTTATCACGACAGACTGTTAAATTGTATGCATATATGGAATACTGTATCATACAGGGTGGAAATGAAGTCCTTTGCCCCTAAAAAACCTTTTACATTTTCACATATATTAAATCTGAATGTGGCCTTTGCAACTGTATATACAATGTTACCCAAAACCTAACTTTATAAATATACAATAGCCGGATTACTGGGAAAGCCGGATAAGTGAAGTGCCGGATCCCCTTCATATTCCGGACAAATACTTTTGGCCGGGACTTGCGCGATTAACACAGAGGATATGACCTCATAATCCGGTCCCTCCATAAAACCCACATATCGGACGAAATTTGCTAGCCAGTAACATACTTAGGGGCCGTTCACATACCACGTGGTCAATATTTTGACCGTTTTTGACTCCCCCCCCCCGCCGCCCCCCTTGTGGCCAGCTGTGGTCAATTCTCATACCCCCCCCCTTAAAACCACGTGGTCATCTTGCTAACCCCCTCTTCAACTCATAATAATAATAATTTTATTCGTAAAATTTAATGCCAGCCATATTGTAACATCATCCAGAGTATTGTATGTAGGCTATATCTTGTTTTTTATTTAATTACAAATTTTACGCCTCTTCCCAAACATCTTTGCCCACATCTTTGCTGATCTGGAGTGCCAATTGCTGGTTCGGCAAAGTCGTGAACTGATAGACCGTGTGGTATCTCGACAAGATCCTCATCCTCCCATTCAGTCTTCATGTTTTGATTAAAATTACGTTGCGTATTTTTTTATGGGCCACGTGGTCATTAATAACACCCCCCCCTGTGTAGCCAGCTGTGGTCATTCCATATACCCCTCCCCCCTAAGCTGACCACACGTGGTATGTGAACGGCCCCTTAAAGGGCCTCCGCAATCTGGGTCTTTGGAAAACTTTTTGTGAAGGGAGAAATCTGCGGCCCGGCAAACCATAATAACAGAATTTTCAGCTATAAGGCTTTGGAAATGACGCATGAAGATTATAGGCCTATGTCCTCTCATGTTGTAATAATGTTACAGTGCACAAATAAAGTTCATAAATAAATTTACTAACAGCGTTCAGTCAAGTGAAATCGCCCATTTGGACACGCCCAAACAGATTCGCGTGGTAATTAAATGTTGCATTATTATGTCCACACAAAAAATGAATTTTGTCATCATCATTCGTTGCTGTTCGGTATTTCGCCTTCGTTGCACGCCGTACACACTACAAACAGGCTGAACGCATATTCGTCTGAATGTTCGCCCTCAGTTGCCTTCTTTAAATTTGAAGGATACAGTCTCCCAAACGAACGACTTCGCCCGAAGGCATTCATCCGGCCGTACCCATTTACAACAAACGAGTTTTTACTACAGAGCACTTCGTTCGCCTTCATTGGCTTGTGTGTACACGGCTTTTAGGTGTATGTATATTTAAAACAATTGAAACGGTTATATAGTACTCTTGACACTTGATAGTAGTAGGAGCAAGATAATCACGGATTCTCATATAGCAAGGGGCCTATTTGTGTGAGGCGTCAAGAGACACCTATTTGCCATGATCAAAATTTTACCTGTCGTATATTTCCCCAGTCCGGATCAGTGAGGTCCGGATTAGCGAGCTTTTTGTACTTTAGCTATCTAAATTAGGGACCATCACGTGACAATGGCCCAATGAGGGAGTCGGGTCAAAGCCAACTAGATGACCTTGGTCGGGTGGCGCCAGGGCCCTTCCCGTCTTCTTTGGACGCTGGTCACATGATTGTCTCCCCTTTTCCTTTCTCCCCACAGCTCGTAGATGTTGAAATGTTTCATATTTTCCTCGTGACTAGGTACTGAGTCCAATAACAGCTGCTATATTTATCTTTTACTTCAAAAAGATTGCATTTGATCGTCTGGCCGGTATCAGAACGTTTACAATGCCTAATATTTCGGTGATGGTAGCGCTCGTAGTAGCCCTATCATTCACAATAGCAGGTATATGAACAATTTATATGAATACATATTGGTTTTTGTTTGCAATGATGTACCGGTAATTATTTCAATTTAATAGATGACAAGTGTCAACCTGGAGCCATCGGATTCGAAGAAAATTGTTATATTTTTGTTACTAAACAACAGCCATTTAACAAAGCAAATGCATCATGTTCTGGTAGAGGCGGTCAACTGGCCATGATTAAAGATCACAGTACTGCGCGATTTATAAGGGCATTCTTTAAGAAAATGATGTAATGTGCAAGACATTTATTTATATGCAAAATGCATTATTGTTCATATGAATTGTGCTTAATTACGTTTACAGTGCACTGTGCTATTGGATTGGTATTAGTGACCGACATTCAGAGGGAATTTGGACCTACATTAGTGACAATACTTCCTTAGCATATCAGAACTGGAATGAAGCAGAACCAAATGATGCCAACAAAGACGAGGATTGTGCAGTGATGCGCCCAGACCTGCGCCTGGCATGGGATGACCGCAGTTGCAAAAAGAAGTTTCTTTATATTTGCCAATATGAAGGTTTTTATACGCAAAATAAGTTCGGAATTTGTGCAGAAAATCTTAACAGAAGACATACAGTATATACATGGAACACACACATCTATTATATTTTTCATGTTCGGAAAGACAACTTAAAAATTAAAAAAATACATCATAGTTCACAGTGCAAATTACACAGAGGTAAACTTAAAAAAAGCATGCAGCTCAAGAAGGTCTATCGTAAATGCGAACAAGTTTGCCAGTTGGGATATTGGTGGGCTTACTGTTCAAAGAAAGTGAACCTATTTGACTGCGATGCACTTAATGGTGTACTTAAAGCAAGACAGCAAGATCGGCATGTATTTGTTGGTTAAAATCAAATTAAGTTACCTTACTTGTTTCTAACAAGCACCAGCCGCACTTGATCAAGTCCAACACAATTGCCTTTGAACACCACTAATACATAAATAAATTATACATTGGAGAACAAAAGGCCTACCCCCTTTCCCACCTTGAAATCTTGGTCGCAGTTACAATACTAGAGGTGTAATTGGCCCTACACAATATTTGGTCTCGCTAGTGATGTGAAATCATTCATATATTTAGCATCGTCTAACAGTATGTTTTATAATTAAGTAAAATTCAGAAATAAATCTTTCACCCAAGATTCGGTTGAAGTCATAATAACACATTATGTACTTACAAAGACATGATACGTGTTTCGGCTAGTTCTTAACACCTCATTCAAGAAATGTATTAAATCTGATACAAAATTCACTTTGCAGGTTCTTCAATACATTGCCAGAATGAGAACAGATTTCAAGGAAATTGCTTCGAATTTTCCAGACAAAGGTTACAATTTATTCAAGCTGAACAGGCATGTATTAACAAGGGAGGAAAATTAGCAGAATTAAGGACAATGACCGAGCAACTATTTCTAGAAGACAGAATAAACCAAGAAACGTATGTACAGCATAGCATATGTATCATCACCGACACATAACTATTGTAATAAATGAAATCTCACCAAACATTAGTTATGATGCTCATAAAAATATCGTCACTAATTAATAATGTTAACACTGGAATTTAAAATAGTCTAAACAATTACGATAAAATAAGATTTTTCAATGCAATAAAGACATACAAAATTATCATCGCTGCTAAACTAAATAATTTAAATATTAAAAAAAATTAATCAGTTTTGCGAGGTGACTAAATTATTTCTTCAAACAAAATTCTCAATACATTCACATTTAATTAATTTTCAGGTGGTGGAAATCCTTAACTGACCTGCAGATGGACCAAATTGATGAGTGGTAAGTGACAGTGTAAATTTTAGATAATATGTACAGGCAAAGTGACATCTGAAGCTCAAATTTCACATCCCTCAAAAACACTGCTGAAAATGCAGATGAAGTAACGAACTTGGTTCATCTTGAGGCCATAGACTTGACAAAATCTATTTTGAGAAGAAATTTTCTAAATATCTCTTGCCTGAATAGCCTAGCAAATAAGGGTGGGTCTGCGTTTGTTACTGTAGCATTTTATTATATCATATGATGGCAATCCGACAGTATCATGACCATATGGGACCGATATACTAAATTTGTCCCTTGTATAAAGCATTTGAAATACAATCATTCGAATATTAGAAAATTATATGTCTGCAAATCGACGTTTTGTAAATAAAACATGAAGCAAACCACTTGCAATTTCTATTTATTTCTGATGGAAAGTTTTACCTCTGACAATTTTTATCATTGTGTAATTTATTTTTTTTACAGTTTTCAATGCCGATGTTAAAATAAAAACTGTTTGGTAAAATGGTGATTGATACGCCATGCACTGATTGCTAAATTTATTGCATTAAATAACACAAACAATTTTTTCCCAATCTCGGCTAAGTTTATTGATTGTAGGACTGTAACATTGTAGGGAATAATTTATAGCACTTTGTGATGTCGCATGGCCCCAAATTCCCCTGTATTACAACAGGTAGGTACTATGGCCAGTCATATGAAAAAGGAGGCCCAATAATACAAGTGGTTTGATTACAATGTTAAGACATTTTTTAACATTAATGCACCAATGTGTTTCAAGTTGGGGAAACCTTCAAATCAAAATCATCGACAATTCTTAGTTTCTCTTAACATCATAGGAAATGTTCTCTATATCAGTAGCAAAAATAGAAAAAGGCAAGAATAGAATAAATACGGCATAATTAATATTATAATATATTAAAGAATGATCATCCACATCATTTAATCATCTTATAATTGAGTAATATGCTTGGTGGACCTAATAGGTCCGTTGGTGCCTGGATTGGAGTGCACAAAGCTGATGGCAAATGGTTATATGTGGATGGTTCCGAGGTACGTCTGCCATTTTGGGGATCAGGTCAACCAAGTTCGTCAGAGGATACAAATTGTGGACTTGTCTCAGACGAATGGATAAGCTTTTCATGTGACACATCTTTTTTCAGTTTTTGCCAATTCAAGGGTAAGTATAAGAAATATACCCTGACGGCTGGCAAATGCAGTGATACAGCTAATAACTAATGCCATAATCTTACAATTGAATATTACAGAAAACACGAGACCGACAAATGTTTCAATTGACATTCGCACAACACCAATGAGTGATAATTTAGGTAAATATTTGAAGTGTTTTTCTCGCTATAGGTCCCAGCATTTACTTTATATCTCCACAGAAAAATGCACGTTTTATAAGTTCTCTTTTGTTGCATCGCACACTTTTGTCAATAACAAGTATGCAGGTCATCAATATACATTTTCATTATCAACCAAAAATGTAAGAAAATCTTCACACATCAATTTAATTACTAACATTTTATACTTTGAAATGCAGAGATTCTTTAAGCCACTCAAAGTATAATAGCTAATGTTCGCTGTAGCCCAATCATTGACAATTGCAGATAAATAAGTTATATGTTGCATAAATATTGGTTTTAATTTTTAACTTTTTAGCAACAAATATATTTATTTATGAAAAAAATGCATCACACACTTTTTTCAAACATGCCAAAAACATAATCCGCATGGATGACCGAGTATTGACTGCCCTTTTGAGAAATTGGGCTCTTTATTTTTACGAAGAAAGGGTAAAAAGTGGTCATGGATGTGCCATCTAAAGTTATAGAATTTCCAGAATAAGACAGAGAGACCAAAAAATAGTAAAAATGAAGGGCAAAGGGTATCTGGACAGGATATAAGCCCTGCTCTTAGTATGATTTTTTTTTGTAAAAACAAATACATTCGAATTTTAAAACTAAGTACATAGAAACATGTTAAAATATATGCAAATTTACATTTCTTATTATACAGAATTGTTCTAAACTTAACAGAGGACAGATGCCAACCTGGAGCCTTCAGATTCGAAGAAAATTGTTACACTTACGTTGCTAAACCACAGCCATTTAACAGTGCAAATGCATCATGTTCTGCAAGAGGCGGTCAGCTGGCCGTAATTAAAGATCACAATACTGCGCAATTTATAAGAGCACTTCATAAAAAAATGACGTAAAACTATTCAAGACATTTCTTAATAAATATGTTATTGTTTATGTATTGTGCTTTACGCTTACAGTGTACTGGGCTATTGGATTGGTATAAGTGACCGACATTCAGAGGGAAGCTGGAGCTACATTAGTGACAATACTTCATTAGTATATCAGAACTGGAATATAGGGGAACCAAATGATGCCCACAATGACCAAGATTGTGCAGTTATGCGCCTAGACCGAGGCCTGACATGGGATGATGACAGTTGCAAAACGAAATTTCTTTATATTTGCCAATACAAAGGTGCAGAACTAAAAATCTTACAGATAATATTATTCAACCTGGAGCAAACATTGCCCACATCTGTTATATTTTTTCTGGTCAAATCGAAAACAAAATTAAAAACAATACAAAATTAAGTGTCATTGTTTGCACTGATTCTACAGTGCAAAATTACTGAGAGGTAAACTTAAAAAAAAACCTGTAGCTCAAGTAGATCTATAGTAACTGCCATCAAGTTTTCCAAATGGGAAATTGGTGGACCTATTTTACAGCAATTAGTTGTGTTACTACCAGCGAAGCTGTAAGTGTGAACTTGTATTTGTTGTGGAAAATCAACACAAATCCAACACAATTGCCTAACCCCTCTAATTTATAAATAAGATTAGCAAATTCCAGTGTCCAAAACGATAGACCCATCCTTTTCCTACCTTGGTCGCAATTACAATACCAGAGGTGTAATTGGGCCTACACAATATGTGGTCTTGTCAATGACAAAATCATTCATTTGTATATAGCAGTGTCCACAGTATGTTTTACAATAATTCAAGAAATCTATTGTATCTGATACAAAATTCACTTTGCAGGCTCTTCAATACATTGCCAGAATAAGAACAGTTTTCAAGGGAACTGCCTTGAATTTTCCAGACAAAGATTAGAATTTATCGAAGCTGAAAAGACATGCATTAACAGGGGTGGAAAATTAGCAGAATTCAAGACAATGAACGAGCAACTATTTGCAGAAGACAGAATCAATCAAGAAATGTATGTATAGCCAGCACAGTATAAAATCGTCACTGACACATAACTCAGCATCTCCTTTTGACGAAAAACGAACAGGTTACACCAAATAAATTCATTGTATGAACATTAATTATAATTCCCAGAAATATACCATCATTAAATAATGTTACCCAATGTCAAGTAGTAATATAAACAATTAGGAAAAAATAAAACTTTTTAATGCCATAAAGACTTAAAAAATTAATAGATATATGCTACCGTATTTGCACGACTATTACCCGAGGGTAATACAAGAAATTACAAACAGCAAGCCCCCTCGTGGGGTATATTCGTATGCGGGTTATGCTCGTATGTTGGAAAATAATTCGTTATTTTCCGCGGGGTATACACGTGTGCGGGTAATAATCGTGCAAATACGGTAAGCTAAATAACTAAAAAAATAATTATTTATTAATGAGTTTTGGAAAAGTGAATAACTTAATACTTCAAGCAAAATTCTCAATACGTACAAATTTTATTAACTTGCAGGTGGTGGAAATCACTCACCTACTCGCAGATGGACCTAATTCAAGGGTGGTAAGTGACAGTACATAAATTATAAATAATATATACGTACAGTATGGGCAAAGTTATATCTGAAGCTGTCAAATTTTACATTCCTAAAAAACCGCTCAATATGCAGTTGGATTAAAAAATATTTCATCTACTATTTTACAAAGGGGAAGTATAAGATGACGAGCCCCCACAGGGAATAAGGGATCATCCATAAAATACGTTCGCTTTAAGGGGGAGGGGTCTTTGGTGATTGTGACAAAAGTGTACATTCTATTTTCTTGACTATTAAATTTATTGTGCAAATCATAAATGCAAGTCGTTCTCCATGTAGAACACTATTAAAAAAAGACAATTTTCCAGACACATTGCAATATCGCTTTGGAATATTTTATTCTCATGTGACATATTTCAATACTGATGATAAAATAGAAATTGTTAGGTCAAATGCTACATTAAATAATTTGGCAAACATTTTTTTGAATTCTCGGATATGCTTACTGCAATTAAATGGTAATTTAATTTAGGACAATAGTTTTGCAGAGAATAATTTATGGCACTTTGTGATGTCACATCGCTCCAAATTCCCATAAGAACAACTGGTACTACGACCAAGCATAGAAAAAGATGGTAATTAAATAAGTGCTCGGCTGCAAAATTAAGACGCTACATTCAAGATTTAATATAATCACTTTATAATTTGTTATGGTTAGGCAATCCTTGAAAAAATACAATTTCTCACAACATAATAGGAAATGTTTATCAATATCAAAAACAGAAACGAAATATGACAGACGAATTACGACATAATAACGCCCTAATAGACGGATCATTGACATTATTTGTAATAAGTTTGGTGCAACTAATAGGGAATATGTTGCCTGGATTGGAGTCCACAAAGTTGATGGCAAATGGGTGTATGTGGATGGTACGGAGGTACTTCTGCCATTTTGGGGATTTGGTCAGCCAAGTTCGTTAGAGAATGCAAATTGCGGACTTGTCTCGGACGAATGGATGAGCTATACATGTGACCAATACTATTCCAGCTTTTGCCAATTCAAGGGTAAGCTAATCAAATACAGTTCTCTTGGTAATCCGGTACTTTTCTTCTCTGTCCTTGCCAGTAACCTTGCGTTTTGTTAAAACAAGTGACTGCTATTCGTAGGATCAATGCATGACCACTGTAAATTTCCCTTCACTAATGTAGTTTTAGTTTATGATAGTACGTACTTAAATTAATTCACAATATCTTAATTTTTGGTACGTACTAATGTAGTGTAGAATACTGTATTACATATGCATATAAATGTATACTATAAACCCTATTTTCCGCGATTTAAATAATGATTATTGGTTTCCAGTATTAAAAACAGGAGTTTTCGGTAACAAGGCAGTGCTCTGGTCCAATATCCGCCAGATTACCGAGACCACCGCATAATTACATAAAATGTTATATCTTGCTAATAACGAACTAATATATCCAGTAATTATAATTATTTGGTGCCCTTTCTAATAATGCATAATTGTGAACGATGCTTGGGAATAGAACCAACACAACAATTGATGGAAGGCAAATGAAGTCGTCTCCCTCTTGCCATATTATCAATAAATTGCTAAATAAAAATCTAAAAACACCTTCGCACAACAGATTCAAATACACATGTACTAACATATTACATGCTTTGAAAATAAGGTTCTTTCTTTTTAGCATCTGGTCCATCTGTTTTGAAAAAACCTGTGCCTACCTGCTCCGAACCAGGCACCATCTCAAATGGCATTAGAAAACCTGATATTAGCACAGAAAAGGATTTTAAGTATTTGGTTGATGCCCAGATCAGTTTCGAATGTGATGATAATTTCCGTCTGGATGGTGCAGCTAAGATTACATGCACTGCCAGCGGAACATGGGACCAAACACTGCCAAAGTGTGAACACAGAAGCCCAGGCAAGTACATTTTTAAACCGAAAAATGTTATGAGAAATTACATTTATGTTGCAGTAGCCTGTTTTTTTATGTTAATCGAACTTAATAAAATTTTCAATTTCAACAAACTAAATCTGGTAAATTTCTAAAAACGAAACGTTTTCCTGTATCACATGTGTCATATTGCTTTCAATATTTAATTTTTTGCAGTTTTCAGTGGATTTTGTAAGAAACCGTCAAAGCCAGAAAATGGAGATTTTAGAGTTACATTGCCAGGATTAGATAAAATGTAGGTTAAGATTGATGTTCCCAAATGGGGGGAAAATACAGATTCATTATTTTAACTGTTTAAATTTCATCAGTCCTCCAGATAATGGTTATTATCCCGGAACTGTGATAACATACGAGTGCAATGATCTGTACAATTTGAGGGGATCATCGCAGAGAACTTGCTTACATACAGGAAACTGGGGAGGCTCAGAATCTACATGCGAAATCAGTAGGAATATTTTATGTCTTATTTAATTTTAACAAGCTTAATTTTTCACTTTTCAGATTATATACTGTATACTAGTTTTAAGTAAGGCCTACATAAGATATGATGCATGTTACATGTTAAATGACATTTTGTATTAATTCTTCAGTCTCTGTTACGATCACTATATTGGTTTAAATATTTACAGAATGTGGCAGAATAACATTCGCACCGGATCAAACCTCACTAATAATAAATGGTCAGCCTTCAAAACAAGGTGCATGGCCATGGCAGATTGCCCTAGCACTTAACTTTGACACACTGAAGAAACCTACACAACTGCAGCAACCTGGTGGGACCTTTGCATCAATTCCAACTTTTGATGGGTGGGGAATTGCATGTGGAGCAAGTCTCATAAACAGTCAATGGGTGCTGACAGCTGCTCATTGCTTGGTCAATCTTGACAATGGAGATGAGTTTCCTGCAAATGCAGTTATGGTCTATGCTGGGAAACATTTCCGAGCAAACACCCAAGATGATCCAAAGATAGTCCAGTCCAGAAAGGTACATTTCTTAGTTTGATTTAACTGCAAATCTGTGCGAATAGATAATTTTGTATCCTTTCAAACTGAACGTATTTTATTAACTTAAAAGTAGCAGTAAACCTTGTGCACAAATTACAATCAGGAAAATATGTTCAATTAAAAAAT
>WWPM01009731.1:0-14900 GCA_023279145.1 Glomeris maerens | reverse complement strand
CGTGACCTCGAATTGACGCTTCAAGGTCATCCGAGTTTCAAATTCTTCAATTGCAACTACCTATGTCTCTTTAATATTAAAGAATTTGAAACTCGGTTGACCTTGAAGCGTCAATTCGAGGTCACGGAAAATGGCATCAACGGATTGCCCCCATTTTCATACATAGGATGCATATGTTGTTTCATGAATTTCACTTGCTCCTGCAAATTGCGAGGGTGGAAAAACATTCATGTACCACACTGTAAAACCGAAAATTAAATAAAAAAAAAACTTGTTATTCTATGTCCCTACCAAAATGTAAACTACAGCTTGTATATGGAAATGAATGAAAACCTTCAATAATTGACAATTCTTTATTCTTTTATACATGCAATCATTTTTAAATCAGACCAGTTTCAAGTACAAACTTAGGAGAAACTCACCTGTTTTCGCTTTATCAATGCATGGTAGCTATTACATTTGAAAAAAAAACATGACATACATGCAATTATGGAATATATAAATAAAAATAATTGAATTAAATATACAATTTATAAAATGTAATGTGCATGTGAAAACCTTGTTGCACTGTCATTTTATTGTCACTTAGCGGCATCATCCAGAAGAATTCTAAAAAAGTTAGTCATTAGTTTCACTGATGGTATCCACAGTAAATTCAAATGATAGGATCAAATAAATAATACTTACACCTAGTTAAAGTTCCCACCGTCGGTTTGGAGGGGAAACCGGTCTTACCCCGAGACGACGGAGAAATGTAAGTCGTTTGGCCGTTATGTGTTACTAGGGATCATGCAGTCATGAACAATGCCCGCCCAAACGTTGACGGAAAATCAGCGTTGATGATGTTGCATCCATTTGCCATGCGGATTTTCATCTGTCCACACATGCCGATTGTGTGCATCAAACACACTGTCCTGTGTGAACGTAGCCTCATACAAGGACAGTACGTGTCCTGGGAAATCAGGAAGGAGTTCAGAGTGCTGCTGAAAGCCGCGGGCAATCTCCACGCACTGAGGGAAATCTGAAAGCTGCGGTGCCTGGACCTGCTGAACATGATATGGACGTAGCAGGGGCGTGTCATTATTCGGTACGCGAAAGTAATAAAAGGCAGAGAGAAGAGAAAGGCTGGGCTCTACTGTTGCTAAGTGTGCGAAGTGAAATAAATAGGTTCTTAAAAGGGGATGAAGACTTTCCCTTGATATTGTGCATCGGGTGTGCAACATGATGAAGGTGGAAAACCTTACATACCGATGCATACACTTAGTGAATTCAACCTGCTAGTCAATTGCTAAACCTTCCAAGTGGCAATGTACAGGCATATCATGTATGAATCACTGCATGCTTTGAATAGTTCGTCAATCTACCAAGGGCAAGAGGTCACCGTGCTCCAAAGTACAATTCCGACCACATTACCAGCTAGTTTTTGAAAGTGGGGAGTATTCGTTACTCATGCCACATTCCGGTTCCTAATTGACAACCCGAGCATTTGCGGACATGGGTTCATAGGAACTTTGTCTTGTTTTCAATCAGGAAATGTACCCTCAGTTTGTCTCTGTAATTCTGCAACACCCTGTATATACGATCATGCATGCTTATGTTGATGTTTTGTTTCATTTTATTTTGCAGAGTATTCAGACGCATGGATGACGATGGAAGCAAAAGACTACACTTTGAAGAATTCAAGAAAGGCATTGATGAAACTCTGACAGAACTGAATGACTTGACGGTTGATCAAATCAAGCAGCTGTTTGACAGCTTTGACAAAGATAATAATGGCAGTGTGTCATATGAAGAATTTCTGAGAGCAATCCGAGTAATTCATTACAGTATATAGTAATCGTCTGCGTAATAATAGCTGCATTCTATAATAGTTTATACTATAATAATTGCTATTTTAACAGCCTCCAATGAATGCCACAAGACAAAAACTGGTGCAAGAAGCCTTCAAGAAACTGGATAAGTCGGGAGATGAAATAGTGACTTTAGCCGATCTGAAAGGTGTTTATAGTGTGAAACATCACCCTCAGTATATTAGTGGAGAATTGGACGAACAGCAAATTTTGCACAAGTTCATGGCCAATTTTGAAGGCCAAGGTGGCAATTCAGATGGCACAGTAAGTTATTGATTAAATTTACAAATAATTTTTTTTTAAATCTTGAATTGCTTTCATGTTTAGGTCACCAAGGAAGAATTTATGCATTACTATTCAGGTGTAAGTGCATCCATTGACACGGATGCATACTTTGACTTGATGATGAGAAATTGTTGGAAACTGTGAAATTTGCAGTATTTTTGCTCATTATGTATACCTGAAGATGGCAATTGCCATTTTATTCCATTTTAATAGTGAAATTTCTTAGTGTAACTTTTAAAATGTTTCATTGCGAGCAATTTACAAGTGCAATTAGTACACGTATGCAGACCTGAATGTATAACTGTAAATGCTTTTACATAATGTTCTACTCGTTTCCAATTTCTTATTACAATAAAACATAATGTTCATTAATTAATTACTTATGGTATAGCTAACCAACAGTGTATTCAATTGCCGGACACTTTTCCAATTTATAATGGGTTATTGAAATATACAGACAAGGATGTACAGTCGGTGATCATAACTGTCTCCCTCATATTTGTATTTTTTGACCGACTTCCAGTTGGCCGATTCTGATTATTTTTTGCCCAAAATTAGGATGTTCAGTAACAACTTTAACAATTTCAAAAAAACACGAAAAATTCCAGATTTTTTTTTTGTAGCTAACAATTTTAAAAGCCGATTCAGAATCCGTCGAAATTTTTGAGTCATCCCAACCCATTGCGGAGATATAAAAAAGTGCCCTTTGACAAATTTTGCATGGGCCACAAATTGAAATGATTTCATTTTTACGAACCTTACTGAACGTCCTAATTTTTGGCGGAAAATAATCAGAATCGGCCAACCGGAAGTCGGTCAAAATACACAAATATGAGGGAGACGGTTATGATCATCGACTGTACATGGTTATAATCGATATATTCCATTCTTTTCATAATTTCAATGAGTTTACGTCCTGTTTAAAGGCAGGGGCGTGGCTAATGTTTCAAATGTAATTTTAGTTGGTATTTTATGCTTCTTAAGGCCGGTTCACACTAGGCAGTAAAACTTACATTCACAATTTTTCAACATGCAAGAAATATTGCTTTAAGGAGGAATGCATCATCTAACTGGCATTGTGCAAGGTACTTGCAAACAATTGGAGTAGGTCCGTGTTGATTGCAACACGCAAGAAAACTTGAAAGTTGTACTTGCATGCAAGAAATTGCTTTAGTGTGACACTAAAGAAATTCACACATGTTATGACTGATCTACTGTGGAAAAATCCATCAGAATCCACTAGAAACCATTACAAAACTTGTAGTGGTTTGTAATGGAAAATGCTTATGCTTAGTGGTGTGTAATGGACCACAATATCATGTCTGATGTTCTGTGGTGTGCCCACTACTACATGTTGTGGTAATCGATTTGTCAACTGTTGCGCGACCTCTCCACGTGCAAAGGTTGAACGGGGGTCACGTGTTGAACAAGGTTGCGTCGAGTCATAATAATCGTTTTGTTGTCACGTGACAGATGTAAACCGTAATATACGACCGACTAACGGCCGATCGCGTCGCACTTCTTCGAAAGTTTATGCCGTGTGCCGCGTCCTACGCGGAGCGTATTGCCAGCGGGCAAGTAACTGCCGGCGATATATGCGACCGGCAACGAGCCGCAACAGATTGTTAATCGAGTGTAATACGGACGAATAAAGCATATTCAACGTGCACACCGAGTTGGTGGTATAAGAACGAGTACTGGATCGAATTTATTACGGAACGACCGGCAATATCGGAGCGAGCAACAAATGCAACCCACCGCGCTCTGCTACACATGTAATGGTCTTTAGTTTGGGTGCCACTAGAATGCAATGGTCTGTGGTGTGCACACTACAACATGTAATGGTTGGGTGCCACTAGAATGCAGTGGTCTGTGGTGTGCCCACTACTACATGTAATGGTCTTTAGTTTGGCTGCCACTAGAATGCAGTGGTCTGTGGTGTGCCCATTACAACATGTAATGGTCTTTAGTTTGGCTCCCACTATAATGCAAAATACTGTTGCCAGAACCTGATATATGCTGCATGATTCGCAAATTGGAAAATGCGTTTTAAAACTGAAATAATGGTCTAAATATTTTCAGAAATACATACATGCAGTTATTGTTGAAACGAAATTGTTAGTTAATTTTAAGCCCATAGTTTGCCAATATTCATATACTTGGTGCATATGATGATGGGCAACATTACATGTGGCAGTTTGGCATCTTGTGACCACATGTTAGTAAATTCAAGCTGGAATTATTTGTTGAAAGTTACGTATTATTTGATTGGAAAATCTCACAGCCAGAGCAATATAAAGGTAAATATACTTCTCTAATCATGTATATATGTGCTATATTTGCAAGTAATCAGAACAAATCCTAAATTTGCAAGCCTAGTGTGTAGGCTTAAATTTGCATCATGTTGATTCCGTCTCTAAAGCATTTTTATGTAACTAGGTTGTGATTTCATCAGAAGGACATGAAAGAAGAGAAGAAAAACAAGAGAGGAAAAGACAAAAGTCAAGACATGCATGCGAGTGAAAATTTCTAGCTATAAATTTTAGCATGTGAATTTCTAGCTATAAATTTTAGCATGTGTTCTAAATAGTTTTAGTACCAAATTATTAAATTGAAATTGTTTTACAACGATGGTTATAATAATGCATAATATAATTTGTAAACAGTTAATCGTACGTTATAGCACAATATCCATTTAAATGAAATTCAATTGAATGTGCTCCAAACCATATTTTGACTCAAGTTTAAAACCATTTAAGATGAGTACATAAACCACTGCGATTCCAATGTAAAACAATTTTAATTTAATTGTAAAGCCATTTTCATTATTTTACATTTTTGTCTAAACAAAACTTAAACAAATATTGAAATATAGTTATAGTTCTAAATTAATATTATTTCTAATCTTTCATTTATGTATAAAATGTTGCCGGTTTGTTACATTGTAGTTAGTCTGTAATTTTTATTTTTTTGTGTTCAATAAAGCAACACTTTCCCAAAATATTTGCATATGTAATGTTTTCCTAGGATTGTGGTCCACTAGGAAGGACCAACTAGAAAGAGGACCCACTAGGATAGTGGGCCCACTCGGTCGAGGGCCCACTAGGGTAGTGGGCCCACTCGGTTGAGGGCCCACTAGGGTAGTGGGCCCACTCGGTTGAGGGCCCACTAGGGTAGTCGGCCTACTCTTTTGTTCTGTATGGAGATCACATGGTCGAACGGAAATTTGCATAACCAACATGTTATATTCAGTTACCAGGCGTAGTTTTTGCGAAGTTATGTTCGAAGCGATCGAACTGTTCGGACCTGTAACAAAAAGGGAAGATATTTGCGTTGTCGTCTTTCCTTGTACCAAATGTACCTTGCCGTCGGACACTGTGCGAAGTGTACAGTGGTCCACAAAGAGCAAATAAAACAAGTTTGTGATTTACACCGTGTGTGCCTACTGACCTCCATCGTCCAGCGTACAAGAGTTTTTTCGCGATCAACAACAACACCCGTAGTATTGGCATTCGCTCAGGTAAGCTGGCGGTGCCCTGGTCCTCTGTGGGCGTGGTGTAGCAGGTAGTGTATGTTGCCCATTTGGCGGAGTGGCGTCAGGTTGACTCTTGACTGGAGGAACATCAGGCATAGCTTATGGTATTGTGGCTTGCTTCTTCTTCAGATCAACATGGCGTCGAACCTTGTTACCTCCTGGTGTATTGGCCTTGCAGGAAACTGGCCATGGTTAAGTGGTGTCATAACTTCGCACATAGACTGGCTCATCTTGTTGAAAAATGCGTGGAGACTTCTCAACCTGAGCAGATGTCGTATTTGAGAATCAACTGTTTATCCTGCCAGAATCGGGATGTAGACGATCGAGTGAAGTCTTCAATCGTCGTCCCACGAGTAATTCTGCCGGACTTAACTCAGTGTTGTTGATGGAGTTACATGGTTGGACAGTGGGAAACTTGCCATTTACTGATGCCAGTTCCCGTTGATGACTTTCTTCAACGCATCCTTAGTTGGTTGGACCATGCGTTCAGTTTGGCCGTTACTTGATGCGTGGTATGGTGATACTAAGATGGACCTAATGAGGTTCCCTTTGCAGAACTGTTGATATTCGTCTGACGTGAATTAAGGTCCATTGTCTGATACGATGGAATCTGGAATTCCATGTATACTGAAGATTTATCGCAGCTGTACAATGGTATTTGTAGCAGTAGTGGACTACATCCGCCCAACCTCTAGCCATTTGGAGTACGCATCTACAATGACAAGGAAGTTTTCTCATTGAAAAGGTCCAGATAAATCGACATGTAATCATGATTACGGATTTCGTGGTACTTCCCTATGGTGTGCTGGAGCTTGAGGCGGAGAATGATGCTGTGCATGGCAATTGGTGCACTTGGATACAAAGCGCTCGATGTCCAAGTCAATGTTTGGCCACCATACGTATGAACGTGCCGAAGCCATCATTCTGACAATCCCTGGATGATTAAGATCCAGCTCTTCGAACACCAGTTATCGCCCTGCTTGTGAAATGAAGACTCAATAACCCCACAATAGACAATTCTTATGCACAGAGATTGTGTGTCTCTTGTTCTTAAATAGCTTTAAATCCTGATCCATTTTCACTGGCCGTCCCATCCATGCCCAGTTGAAAACGTGAATCAAAACAATATTTGAGGGTCAGCTTGGTGATGCCAGTCGCTGTGGAAGGCAGTGCGGAGAGGTCGTGGAGAAAATGAATTTTTGGCAATGCCTAAGTGTCATCTTTTGGTTTATTTTGAGATGAGAGTTGGCTTAATGCATCGGCATTCCCAATTTTGGTGCCCGGTTTTTGACCTAATGAGAACTTATAGCACTGAGAATGGTCCAGCGCAACATTCGTGGCGATAAAATGTCTGGCATATGTTTGGAAGTGGTAAAAAGTCCCAACAACGGCTTGTGGTCCGTAACCAATGTGAATTTATATCCGTATAAGAAATGGCGAAACTTCTTCAAACCTGTCATCAAAGCCAATGCTTCTTTGTCAATTTGTGCATAGTTGCGCTCATTTGTTGACAAGGTTTTAGAGGCAAAGGCAATTGATACTTCCTGGCCATTTGGCTTTATTTGGCTCAAAACAGCTCCTACCCCATATAGCAGGGGTGGGCAAACTTTGTATACGGAGGGCCACATTGAAAACTTTATTGCATTTTAGGGGGCCCCGTGGGAAGGGTTATTAAAAAAGAATTTCCCGATTTCAAAGCTGTATTTCTCGGTATACAGGTTAATCATTAAAAAAAATAGTGATTCACCTGACAGAGGAAGTTCTGTAGTTTATTATGCAGGCTAATTCAATTGTCCATACCATCGAAGAATGTTTAACGATAAACGCAGCTTGATCTTGAGCTCCCTACTGAACTGTTTCAACGATTGCGTTTTAGAAAACTGAATAATATTTTTTTGAACCGACACCATTTTAATAACTAAGATGACAGCCACATGCTTGTATCAATGAAAACTAAAAAACCTCCTCTTTCAACTGATATAACACTTATTTTTCTATGATTAACAAATGCTGAGAAATACAAATTGGAAATCGGGTCACTTTTTTGAATGACTGTATATTTCAGCTAACTTCAATTACAATTTACAGAATCGATTAGTGAGTAATAAATTCTGGAGCTATGAAAACTGATTTATTTCACACAGATTTGAATGAAATAATCGGAATAAAATTTCAAAAATATTTCAGAAATTATAATCTAAAAAATTAACATCGGCGTAGGATAGCAACATGTACATGCCAACGGACCGCATAAAATACGCTGGAAGGCCGCATGCGGCCCGTGGGTCGTAGTTTGCACACCCCTGCCATATAGTGATACATCGCATGTTGGGGTGGCTGCCAGTGAACTGTTGAATGGTGAAAATACACTGTCTGATGTTAAAAGTTGTTTGACAGCCTGAAAACTTTGCTCGTGAGCAGCCGTCTATTCCCATGGAGCCTCCTTGTCGAGTAGTCAATGTAGGGGATCTGCCACTGTGGCTTTACCCCGTAAGAAACTGTTGTAAAAATTCAGCAGCCCAAGGAAAGCCTGGAATTTCGGTTTTGTGGTGGGTACTGGAGCCTTGTTGATCGCATCCAGCTTTGTAATTGATGGATGGAAACCTGATCCATCGATGCGATATCCTAGGAATTCAATGCTATCGATTACAAATATTTTTTTCTTGGCATGTAGCAAAAGCTTGGGAAATATGCTAAACACTCGCCGTAGTCGATCAGCTAGTTGTTGATGGTTGGTAGCCCTGACAAGGATTTCGTCAAAATATTGTGTAACCCCTGGCACATTTTCAAGAGCGTCATCTATGACCTGTTGAAACATGCCTGGTGCTACGGTGACTCTACATTGTAGGCCTTGTATGCCCCTCGACGTGTTATCATTGGCTGAGCTTCAGCAGATGCGTTGTCTACCGGTAGTTGCAGGTACTCTAGCGCCATGTTGATTTTTGAAAACAATCGTCTACCGCTTAGGTTTCATAGGATGTTGCTGACTGCAGGAATCGGATATGGGTGGTATTGTAGTGCTCTATTTATCATCACTTTGTAATCCCCACAAAGTGTTGCTCTTGTTAGTTTTATTGCTCGTACAGTGGCGGACATTCATTTAAGAACATGCACTTTTGTTGCAATTTCAGCAATTTGTGGCAACCCCCAAATTGTTAAGGATTGTTATTAAGAATTATGTAAATCTATTGGCACGTAGCCAAACTATTGAGCAACTAATCTGGTTAAAAATCGCTGTTAAAACAAGGTCCAAACCAATTAAATTAGATAGATAGATAGATAGATACTTTATTCTGGCCCCCAAGGGGGATTAGAATCACACTCAAAACAAAATTACAACAATATGTTAACCAACTTATTCGCCTGCAAGTCGCCACTCCGAACTTCAAAAATAAATACTATAAACACACACACAAAAAATTCCCTCCAAACACAAATAACGAACAAACAAACCGCAAACTAGCTCCTCTTGAGACATTTTTTTTTTTGCTTTTGTCTTTTTTTTTGTCTTTTTTATTTTATTTTATTTTATCCCCCCCATTTACTCTGGTTTTGTCGCCTCTTCTATCACCTTCATTCTTTCTTGAAGATTCATTAGGTCCGCTACCCCTTCCCCACTATCTGCTAGCATTTTTATGTACTTTTTCTCCCCATTTCCATGCACTTCCACCAAGTGTCTCATTGTCTCTATCTCTTTGTCACAAAATCTGCACAGTATATCTTCTTTCCTTTTCCAATATTCTGCTGCCTTAGCTAAACAACCTATTCTACAATTAATTAATAGTTTCTTTTCTTTTAAGCTAAAATTTTCTTTTTCTAAATATCTTCCCTTTTTTATATCTGGATTTACTTCTTGATACGATGGATTATATTTAGCCTGTCTTATCATTTCCCCGGTTTTCTGTTTTGTAACATCAGTAATGCGCCTTTCAATCTCAATCTGTGTACTCAATCCTTGCTCGTTTATCCTTCTAAGTTCCCATTCTGTTAGTCCCAGCTCTTGTAAGGCTGCTTTCTTCTCCACCCTTCCTTTTTCTGCTTCCGCCTCTTTATTTGACTCCGTTCTCCATTTTACACAAAGTTTGACCCATCTATTATCTTCTAGTCCCAGGGACTTTTGTTCAAATTTTAACGCTCTACCCATGGAAATTATCCAGTCATTTTGTTCTCCCGTTTCCGCCATTGCCAGGTATTTCGGGGCATTCCATTTTATCCCCAAAACCCATTTAATGTATTTTACTCTCAATGCCTCCAGTCCATTCCACTTAGCCCAGCCCCATATCTCTGCCCCATAGAGTAGTATTGAATTGACCATTACATTATATAGCATCATCCTCAATCTTATATCTTCTTTTAATTTTCGTTCCCCAATACCCCAAATTCTCCTTATTGCAATCTCCGCTTTTTTCTTTAACATGTCTAAATGTGCCTCCCGTCCGTTATTTCTCTGAAACATAAAACCTAGGTATTTAAATGAATTTACTTTTTCAATTACTTCCCTTCCCCATTTCCATACTTCATTTTTGGCTGCCCTTCCTCCTTTTCTAAAGACCATTACTTTTGTTTTGTTCACATTAAGTATTAACTTTTTCTTCTTTAAATATTTCTGTAAATGGTTTATCATATTCTGCAGTTCATCTCCGGATCTCGCAATTAACACCAGGTCGTCTGCATATGCCAATACATATATCTTAATTCTTCCTATCACTATACCTCCTTCCTGGTTATCTTCCAACCATTTTCCCAATCCATTCAGATACAGATTAAATAGGAGTGGGCTAAGTGGACATCCCTGTCTCACCCCTTTATACGACTGAAACTCCTCCGAGAGTCCATTTATACCTTGCACTTGATTTATTGTCTTTTTATATATCATCTCAATACTTCTTAACAGCCTGCCCTTCAATCCCAGTTTTTTCAATTCTTTCAGCATTTCCCCCCTATCCACTGAATCGAAGGCAGCCTTTAGATCAACAAACACCGCCGCAAGTTTACCCCCTTTCTTACTCAACTCTTTATCAAT
The DNA here is from genome assembly GCA_023279145.1 of Glomeris maerens. NCBI lineage: Eukaryota > Metazoa > Arthropoda > Diplopoda > Glomerida > Glomeridae > Glomeris > Glomeris maerens. The sequence continues at coordinate 4,207 of WWPM01009731.1, read as the reverse complement.
CATAGTATGCAATATATATACACTATCCATCGTTCCACGCCCTGCTCTAAACCCTCCTTGCCATTCCTTAAGGGCTCCCTTGCTTTCCATAACCGTCGTTATCCTATTTTCTAACACTACTGCAAAGATTTTGTAAGCTGTTGTCAACAATGAAATCCCTCTATAGTTCTTTGCATCCATATTATTCCCCCCTTTAAAAATTGAACAAATCTTTGCCTTCCGCCATTCCATTGGCATCTTACCTTCTTTCCATATTAAATTAAATAATTTTACCAGTTGTTCTTTAATGTCGTTATCCCCATATATCCACATTTCATTCTCGAGGTTATCGACTCCCCCTGCCTTATTCTTCCGCAACCTCTTTATTGCCAATTCTACTTCCTGTCTTGAAATTTCTATGTCCCCTTCCTCTTCGTCTCCAATCTCTTGGTCCCAATTCTGTACTATCTCTTCTTCTCCTAATAGTTCTTTGAAATACCTTACCAGTTTATCCTCCTCTATTTCTAACTTGTTAAATTTTGATCTTTTTCCCCCGGCTTCATTTATGACTTTCCAAAATTCTTTCTCACAGCCCACTTTCTTGACCCTCTCTAACCACCTCTTATTCTCTCCCATTTTTTTATCTGCGCAAAGATTCCTATATTCCTTCTTTATATGTCTATAACATTCCCTTCTCTGACTCTTTTCTTGTTCGGTCCGTGCCATTTTCAACTGTTTCAGTTCTCTCCTTATCCTTTTTTTTAAATCCCAACAATCTTCATCCCACCATTTCTCTTTTTTACTTCTTGGTATCCTTGTCTTTCTTGTCCATTTCTCCCTTTTTCTTGAGTTTTCCACCCTATCCTTTAGCCTTCCCCACAAGTCCTCTACCTCTAAACAATCTTCCCATCCCCCAATTCTTATAGCCAACTGCCTTTGGTAATTTTTAATACCCTCTTCATTCCACTCATATTTTTGCCATTCCACCACCCTCGTTTCTTCTTCTTCCACTAAATAATGATTCTTCAACTGTACTTTTAACGGTTGGTGATCTGAGTCTATATTATCAGCCACCCAGAACTTGTCAATCTCATCCCCAGCTTCTAAATTTACCAGACCATAATCAATTACTGTGTTCGTCTTATATCCTATATATGTCCAATCTCCTTTACTTATATCACTTTCACCCCCATTTAATATTCCCAAACTTAACTCCTCCAACAATTCTATCAAATATTTGCCATCTCTGTTCAATTCTTTATCCTTGGACTCTCTCCTTTCTCTTTCACCCCTAGATAGAATCTTCCCCCCCTCTACCCCTGTCCTCGCATTAAAATCTCCCATTATTAATAACCTCTTCTCTGTATCATCTATTTCCTTTTCCAATATATCTTTTATATCTTTTTTAACTTCCTTCCACTCCCCATTTCTATAAATTATTACCCACCCCCATATCTTCTTATCCACCTCTATTTCTTGATAGACTAACATTTTACTATCTCCATTAATTTGCTTTATTATTTTAATTCCTCTTTTTATCCCAATTATTATTCCCCCTTTTGCTCTTCCCCTCCTCTTTTCCTTCTGTGCCGGCAGACAAAACCAGTTGAATTCAACGTTTAATTTTCCTTTGAACTTCTCCCAACGCTCCCCTGTAATCCACGTCTCAAGTAGAGCTCAAACCAATTAAATTATTGCATAGCTAATATCTAACTCTCATTGTGAAACACTGTATCATATAAAAGGTAGAATTGGCGAATCTGAAGGGAGTTGGCTGCTGGCAGTCATGCTGTAAACATGGGTCGACATTTTGGGCCAAGTATTAGAATGGTCCTCATCTACAGAAGATGACCACTGTATGTGATGTCATAGCGCTCTAACAACTGTAGAGTGCATTACTATGCAACAGAGGAGAACGATATGAATTGTTATCAACATCATCATTATCAGGACGGTCAACTCTAAGGATCTGAGAAACGTTGCAGAACATTCACCACTGTAGCCAAAGAGGGGAATAGAACAACCGTCCCTACTTTGAACAGCCAACAAGTCGCTGAAGACCGAAGATCTTCTGTGGTGATATTTTGACTAACTCGAGTGTTATTGTTTTGCTGTTCTCGTTAGATTATTAAATCAATATTGCTGTTAGTTCTGACTCAATATTCGTCGTGATTTTGGCCATCAAAAGGGCCACCACAAATTAAAAATTTATTTTACAGTTCAATTATTTTTGTATTGATAAAAGAGTACTAAGAAATGTTTCTGACCAAAAATAATAGGCATAATACGGGAATCCCCCCAAAAAAACCTTGAAAGCTGTATTATGACACTTTGGAGACTGGACATCAGTTTAAGAACATGGGTTTAAAATACAATAAAATTGATTAAAACGAAGTGTGATCACCCTTGTTGATGATATATCGGTAGATACGGCTTTCAATATTGCCAATAAAATTGTCTTTCTTCTGTGATCAATTTATTTCAAGCAGCATAAATAACATTGCTGAAATCATCGGCTGCTCTGGACTGTCACCATATGAATAAAATTTGTGAACTAAAGAGGAGAGGTTGCGGTGTTTGACTACCAGATCCCCACAAATCTTTTATGGGTGAAAGCCCTAGGTGGGCTGAAGGGGTTCATCAATTATGTGGATGTCATGAGCAATGCTCATCGAGATTTGGACCATTGAACTTTGGGGGTTTTCTTGGACTGCAATATAATGCACTATCATCACATTTCTCTCCCATTCGTTATTGTGGCGTAGTTGGGTAGGCAGTTACCTGTGATGCAGGTGATGGCAAGTTCGAATCCTGCGACAACCTTCTTTTTTTGCATGAAGTTGCTTTATTGTGCAAGTTGTACTGCCCAAAAATAATTTTGTGGATTTCTGACCATTGTAATGAGCAAGTAATAGACCAAATCTGAGAATCCCTAATATAACATGTTGCTGACACAATTGCAATGTTCATCAGCAACAAATTATGTGCGTCAGCAACACCATTATTTGCTAAATTTTCATAATTACAACAAAATATATATTGGATGAAAGAAAGTATAAGGTTCATGAAAGGATCATGAAAACAGGTAAAACTAAACATTTCTCTAGCTATTTTTGTTGCTGACGCACAAAATTTGAATGGAAGCGGGAACACAACGTTAAAGTTAATTATGAAGCAAATGGTTAGCAAAATTATTAGTTTTTATAAAGCAACCAAATAGACAACGGTTCAGAGAATCAAATACAAGTTTCAGAATTGAAATTGATGCACTACAGACCAAACATTCTGGATTTCAACATAGGCCAAAAACGAATCATATGAATGCGCAAAAATGATCAAAGTTGTTATCTAGTTTGCTAGTGAACTATAATTAGCTGATAGTTTATATAAACGTTTAACAATTGGATCCTCAAAGTAGATGAAATAAGCTTTAGAATGACGTATCACACTCTTTCCTGTTATATTTTCATGGAATTCACCGATATTATGTCTATTATTTTTTGTCAGAAACATTTCTTAGTGCTCTTTTATCAATATAGGAGTAGATTTAACTGTAAAATAAATTTTTATTTGCCGAAATCGCAACAAAGGAGAATGTTCTTAAACGAATGTCCACCACTGTGCGATGAGTGTTGACTACCACACCGGATTTTGGATTGGCCCAATGACCCCTTCAGGCAGTAGGCGGTTGAGCTCGTCCTTGATTTGTGGTCTAGGTGCCAAGGTACGTTTTGTGCCTTAAAACGTTTTGGTAAAACTTTTGGATCCAGTGGTAGTGATACTGCTGACCCAGTATATGTTCCCAATGCTTGAAACTTCCTTAAGACGTTGTCGATGGACGTGCCATCTTCAGAAGACACTTGGTTGACACCGCTGACGCTTAATCTAACTGTTTTAATTCAGTTTTGTCCCAAAAAGCTTTCACGGTCGGCTTTGTGCTGTCTGCACGCTGCTTTAACGTTGCATGAGCCCATCAGCTGTATTGGATTCCATTGATAGTCCTGGAGCTTCAGCTGGCTCGCTGCTATGGTTGGACCATGTCGTGGCCATAGACGTGTGTACGTGCTATAGGAATTCACAGAAAAGTTAGATCCGGAGTTCACTTCCATCATGAACGATTGTCCTCCTATCTTAACGTTGACCTTGATCTTCTTAGCATGAGGGGGAAGGTAGGAGACTGGATGTGATGGTTGTCATAACCCGTGCCACTCGCTTCGCCCATTTCACC
>WWPM01009715.1:0-28494 GCA_023279145.1 Glomeris maerens | reverse complement strand
AAAATGGATTTTGTGCTGCAGAGGACTTGGAGTGGAGCGAAGTTGTCGTCTCCTTCGACCTCTGACCACGACTGGAGGTCAACTTCTGCTCCAACGTCCCCTGTACGAAGTGGATTGACAGCAACGGGTGGAAACAACAAACAGACTGATCCTAGACAACGTGGAGGGTCGAGGACTTGGACAGAGAGCTTAGGTGTAGGTGTTGGTGCCGGACCTCGAAGACTGTCCGATAGGGAGGTGCAACGACAGGAGGCCATCTTTGAGTTGTACCGTGGTGAAGAGGATATCTTGGAGGACTTAAGATTGGTGAAGACGGCTTACTACGACCCACTTAAACACTTGAACATCATGACACCGGCTGAACTAAGGGATACCTTTGGATCAGTCCATAATCTGGCTCATTTACATCAAGGTGAATCTCGTATTAATTTATAGGAAATGTAAAAAAATGTTCTATTTGATCTTATATTTTGTTTCCAGACCTGCTGGATGGTTTAAACGCGGCCAGAGGACCTGATGGAACAACCTCTGAAGTGGGCGCAACGCTTACCCGATGGGTAAGTGATCACCTAATCACTGAACACTAACTTTAGGAAACCTGTTGTTCCTTTATACTTCCTTTGCTTATTTTTTTACCCCATCCTCTCCCACTTGGGTCCTTAATGAATTCGAATAAGGATATAATTTGGTTTGCAATTCACATTTTTGTATATGCTTAAGTTGAGCGTGTGTTTTTGGATTTTGAAACTCTGCCATAAATTCCACTGGTTTACATTTTTTGCCAGTTAATATTGCGAAGGCTACTGTTTTTCCAGATGTGCGTAAATTTGTAGTTGGCATCCAAATTGATTTTTTGTTGTTGTAGTTGTAAAAATTGCAATTATTATATACCGTATATAGAATCTGTTATGGTTAATATAACATACCATGCAGTTCATCATTTAAATGCATGCAATAGTTTTGTTACTGTTAAAATCTTTTTTGTTAAAAATGTTTTTGCATTTTTATATGCAGTTTCGAATTTATGAATAAATAAAATTACATTTTGGCTAGGATTCAATAGTTTTCAAAACACAGTACATACAGTAATGCATATTGAGTGTTTTTTTAGATTAAATTTTCTCCTAAGTTTTAAGTAAATTATTATTGATTTCAAAAACAATATATTGATGATAGTTCCTACATATTTAGGAAATTAATTGGCACATTCTGTTGTAGCAATGAATGGACTCAAAGTATGTGTACATATTAAACAAGGAATAATAAAATCTCAGTTTTAATATACATACTACAGTTATTAAATGTTAGAAGGAACTTTTATCAGCTAAAATATTGGGTTATATTGTACTCGAAGCTGGAATTCCATCTACTGTACTTCCAAAATGGCTAATTTCCAAAGTGGTTTGTTAAGTTTTTAACAGAGCCATCGCAAATGAAAACTAATCTATTATTAATCCTCTGAGAACGAGATACGTATCTGTTATTATTCTGTCAGGTTCCTAGTCTGAATGAGTATGTGGCTTACTGCGCTAACCAAGTGCATGCCAAAGCCTTACTTGATGAGAAGAAGAGTGATAAAAGGCTGGAGGATTTCCTGCAGAGATGCTTAGAGTCACCATTCAGCAGAAAACTGGATTTATGGAATTTTCTAGGCGAGTTGTTTATCAATATTTACACTCCAACAATAAACACGCAATCACAAATTGCCAACTATTTCCAATTAAGATGTACCGCGAAGCCGATTGGTGAAATATCCACTGCTCTTCAGGAGCATTCTCAAACTGGTACTTATTATGTACATAGTGGAATTGCAAATAGAAATATTTAGATTGGAATTGAAATTTAAAAATCAAAATTGGCACTTTTTTTTGTGCAGACTTCACAGGAGCATCCGGACCACGTGAAGCTTCCTCGCGCCGTGAGTGTCTGCTTATTTTGATGATATCTGCTTTTAGCTTGATGTTTACACTCGTAGTTTTGCGAAAACATGTTGATTATGAATGAAGTGATGTGTTCAATATGGTTGTCAGCATTATTTTGTCTCTATGTGGCAATGCGTGTAATCGGTAATTTGTAGTTGCACGATCACTAGAAATACTCTTACCTTGCACCCATTTCAATTAGTGTTGATTGGATTATTTGCTTAGCAGAATACACTTTACTTGTTTCTGGCTTATGGGCAATGAAAAGTATGTAATTAAATATGGAGGAAATATTCTTGCAGATTCAGATGGTGGAGGATATAATAAGGAAAGTGGACGAGGAGACGGGGAAAGCCGAGTGTCGACTTTACCTCGGCAAATTGGACTATATAGAAGAGAAACAGGTGATATAATTATTAATAATTGATGCAAAGATTACGTTTAATGATGTATTTAATTGTCAGACAAAGTAAGATTATTATAGTTAAATATTTTGGAAGCTTTCTTTGCTAAACATGAGCATTTTATTTTTTTATTTAACTTTCTTGGATGTTATACAATAGTATTCAAATATCATTTGGTTTAGGAATTTAAGGAAATGGAATTATTAAATTTAGTTTGTGCTGCAAATACTTTCCGAATTATAAGGTTCACAACTTGGTACAATTTCAACTCGCAAGTTCTCGGCCTCCGACGGACTCGCAAACAAATGCTAGTAATTCAGAAACTAAACAACATACAGACCTAACATTTTGCAGGCAAACATCAAACATATAGTACTAACACTGTACCAAAAATGATCAAGATTGGTGGGGGTCATGTGGGAGGCATTTGTGATTTGGCATGGAATGACTCAATATGGTTTTTCGATTTTTCTATTAGAAGGACGCATGCATCGATGAGGCCAAAGTGCTATTATGTAGCGGAGTTCTGAAGAGCACCCGAGGAATGGTGCGCGTGTTAAACCGTATGACATTGCGGGAGGTAATTAATTTGTTTAGGCTAATATATTTTGTATTGCAGAAGCTGAACGTGTTTTTGTTTGACCGAGCTCTCGTCTTGACCAGACCCGCAACAAGGGAACATGGATTGGTTTACCAGGTGTACCGGCAACCGATTCCAAATCAGCAACTGGCCGTCGAAGACCTCCGGGATGGTGAGGTCAAGTTGGGCTCGTTTCGTTCTGCTTTTTCCCACTGCCACGCAGGTCAGATTATGCGAAGTGTGAAACGTTCGTCCGAATAGGCATGCATGTTCAAATTCTATTCAATCTCCAGGGATAGTTGTACGAGATTGCTTTTACGCGGCACGTCATTGCCAATTCAGTGCCAACTAGCTGAAATTATTATATTTAATTTGCATTAATTTTACTTTGGAAATTTACTACTTCGTATGTTTCTAAATTTGGTAGACACTAGTACGCCACTTAATACAATAAAAACATGAACAGAATATTGATGATTTATATTTTGATATCAATACATATACACAATCAGTTTTTCAAACCGAGACTTCTTCGTTCAAATAATAAATAATAAATTTTAATATCAGATCACCATGTATTGTAATCTGTTAAAAAAAATCAAACAAATTGATTGTGTTTTGCCTAAAGACTAAAGACGTTTATGATAATTTAATGTTTGTGATAGCAAAAGTTGGTTCTTTCACAACATATCTACTATTAATTTGGGATAAATATATATTTTATAAAAATGATGTTAAAAATTTGAGTGCATTTTTCACCATTCAAAATAATTTCAGTCAATTATTATTTCTTTTTGATTAAATAATACTATCGTCTTGCGATTGTATGCATTATTAAAAGTATGTCATAATTCTCTTATAAAAAATGGTGCATTGGATCAATAAAAATAATATGCATGCCTATTCGTGTGTTGCGTTTCAATTATGTTAGAAAATGTGTACCCAAATGCTTTCGCATTTTATTATACTCTATTATATTTTGTGGCACTTCACTAAATATCATTGGGGATATTTTCTGTCAACCAGCTAAGAATCTTCTGCGCGTCTCGTTTCGAAACCCGTCACTGGGCCAGGCTCACACCCTTCAAGCTAACGATGAGCACGACAAGAAACAGTGGCTGCAAAGCTTGAGAAAAGTAGGAGTGGAAGTTAGCTCTTTGGGCCCTTTGAGTGCAGCGTTGGGCCATCGGCAGCTTGCAGGTCCGCAAGTTGCGAACAAGAGTGGGAAAGGGCCCCGAGAGAAGACCCTGAGGAAAAGGGCTTCGGATGACAGCCTGCAAGTGCAATCCTTAGAAGCAGTGTGCAGAGGAAGTTTGGCTTGTTTGTTAACCACACCCGATGCAAATGCAAAAGGGTGCCCGGCTGTCGGTTCAAATTTGGGTCCGCGGATAACAACATCTCCGGTCGTGAAGCCTTCGCATCATCAGTCCTCCTCTGCGCCTTCCAGGTGATGTCCTCGCACATTTACTGTTCAGGGAATGAATGGCAGCAAGGTAATCACAAGTATTTTGCCAAATTTGCATGCAATTTTCTACATTGGCCAGTTTACACGTTGACAATTTCTCTCTTTTGTGCTGCGGAAAGTACATTTGTCCTAAGTTCCGAAATCTCACTACGGCTGATATAAGGGTTTATTTTATTTCGGTGATACTGTTGTATAATTATTTGCCTATTTTTCATCGAACTGCAGTTAAATTATGATGTACTTAGCTTGTGTGAACAATTTATAATTATAATATATGTAGATAAAAAGGTGGAAGTGTTTCAAATGGGGGACAATCGAATAGTTGCCAATCAAATAGCTGAGTAGCTTCAACAATTGCACATTTTTTTTACTGGCGATATTGTCCAGGGAGCAATGCTTATTAATTTAGTATTACAAATTACTTACGCCCCTTTTGAAAAAGGTGCGAGATACATTGCGTTTATAGAAATGGATGCGGATTGTTCAAGGGGCGTAAGTATTTTGCTTCCAAAATTTGGGAAATATACTAGTTAATTTTGCAGTGCTGTCCAGTGACGGTGATGATGTATTGGATTGTGCAGTTGTGTATTTCTGAACGGGTCATTTGATTTTGTTGAGACGGAAATGGAAGCGCCGATTAAAGTTTAATTTAAGCGTAAAATTTCAAAAACGTTCGAAAATGGCGCCTTGAATCAAATTTCAACTGCGTCTATCGCTCTTGGTCGTCAAAAATGAATGGAACTGCAGTGCCAAATAATATAAATTTCGGATTAATGACCAACTAAGCCGTTGGAAAACCATTCATCCACTTTAAATGCGATAATAATATCGTATAATTCATTTTCAACAATTTGCAAAAAAATCTTTAAAAATACCTATATGTAGACTGTAATATCAAAAAAATAATGTTTACATGAATACTATAGTAGATTTTTAATCTCTTGCGTGCGAAACACTGTTTTCAGTTATATATCTCTGCATTTTTATTTCTATTCATTTGCTTTAATCTGTCCGATAATTGAGTTAAGTAATTTAGGTATATTTAAAACAATACTCTGTAATTAATTACAGTATGAAAGTGTTTGTGCATGACAAAAATGTTTGCATGGAACGTTATGAAACGCCAAGTAACAATGTTTTATTAGATTTCACAGTTGGAAGACGATGAAGTCACAATTACTAAACATGATGAAAGTTGAAATGAGTTTTTCTACCTTGTCATTGTTGCTTTAACTAACTTGTTTGAGCCAAAGCTTTAACTCTTAGCAATAAAATTAACACATTATAATTAGGGACTAAATTAATTAAGAAAACGATCCATCATCCAGTTCAATTGTTATTGATAACGTGATATGTAGTATTTAACTTTTGTTAAAAACCTAACAGCACCTTCTTGCGGGAAAACAATGAAAACGGAAGTTGCATATGTTATAATAATTCAGGTTTATTCAAAGTTTAAATGTTAACTAACAAGTTTTTGTAACACCCCCTAAAATGATTACCAAACACAGTTATTCGTTTTATGTTAATTGGTTGGGGTAAGATGTTTTGGACCTCCTATTTGAGAAATCTATTTTATTTTCGTATGCTCGAAAAATTAATGCGCCATCTGGTGTCGGAAACGAGAAACTGAACGCCATCCATTATTCTAATTACTACATAAATAGTTGATTCTAATAGATATTTCTAATTGGGACAGGTTAGTAAGATTACTTGTAGCACATTTTGTCGGCAAATGCAATAAATTGGTTGTATTATAGTTCTGTAATGAAGAATGAATCTCATTTGGAACGCAAATTTAACATATGCCACCAGATGGCGCAAAACGCGTGCTGACAATTAATGTCATAGTTCTGACTTACGCCCTTTTGATCTGTTGTCACTAATATTACTTGGCCATGAAGCGGATCACTGGGCGTAAGTGAAGGCAACATTATGACGTCAACTGGCGTTGCTTGGGAATAGTTAATGAATAATTAACATATGAATGAAGTTAATGCTTTGGGATAATTTTGAGTGGGCGATTAACATTGACGTCACTAAATCCTAGCTGCAGAGTCTAGGTGTTGACGAATTTCGTCAAATTGCGATCAAGTGTGAATTTAATCAGCGTGACCAGATTACAACACGTGTCTTGTTTTTCTGTGTTCTTTGTGCACTAAAACATTTTCGTGTTTCGATTGCGAAATCATGACTTAATTATAATAAGTGCCTCTTGTTTTGTTTGTGGGCATTTTGGAGAGTCTGATTAATAATTTACTTGGAAAAAAAAACCGACTCTGTTGTCAGTGAAAATGTTCAATATTGATTAGGTAATTAGTGCTGTGACAATGTGCGAAATGAGATCTGTGATCGTGTATTATAGTGTGATAGTGAGTTTTTTGCCGGATGCAAGTAATTATATACACAGTTCGTATTCAGCCTTTCACTTTCTTTTTGAAATTATAATTTTGTTATTGAAAATCTGTCAGATGCAGATTTCAAATTGACCAGTTCATGATTTATTTTAAGTTGAATATCGAACTGATGTATGCAGTATATATATATATGTAAAATAATATACCCATATACAGTGTAGTTAATTGGTGATGTTCAAAATGTGGTTGTTAATTAATTAACGTAAATGGTCGGGTTATATTATAGTTACTAATTTTAGATTGAATTTCAACAACTGATCAGTAATAATGTGATTTTTTGTGCACATTTTGTGTGTACGTAAACTTGCAATTTTCACAAATTTGGTTCATGCTCAATTTATTGTCTTCAATAATGTAACAAATACTATTATTGTAGAAGGGTTTCAGTACATTTACTTAATGGTGGGATATGTATTTTTCTAGAATAGGGACTGGGTTGAAAATATAGCAGTATACTAGGTCATAGGTTAGTTAGGGATTTCAAATTCCAACCAATAATTATTACATTGTTTGTCATGATATAATTAAGTTGCAATTCATATATACTTGGTACAATCATTAATTGGTATATTTGAGATGCAATTAATTAACGTTTCTAGAGGAAACCTTGTTCCCGTTTTTGTACTATGTAGCATGTAATTATATTCCAATTAACCTTATTTTGTACAATTTCTTAACAAATGACATTTCTCGTCTGTTAATTTCTAATTTTACTAAAGATTTTGTGTACAAGTTTCGGCAAAAGGAATCATTAGGAAATTTAAACTACTATTCTTTTACCAAATATATAATTTGCAGCCATATTGCTTACAATACATGTATAATTGGAATATCACTTATAAAGCAATTACATAGTTATTAATAAAGTAATTTTCTTTTATAAAGGGACAGTACACCCAAAATATGGCGGCGAAATAAAACATATTGAACCCAAGAGCAGAAAAATATTGACAATTGCAAATTCAAAGTTTAATAAGTCTTTTTTTCAGATAATAAATGAAAGTGGGTGTGTCCACACATCCCATTTCACTTTGTATTTTTACCTGAGGGGAGCAACACTTTAAGCGGAACAGCCATTAGCTATTATGTTTTCAAGTTCCACAATAGGTACCGCCGATCCATCCTTTGCTAACACTACCCTGTGGCGATCTGTCTTGGCAGCTAAATCCTACGAAAATTGGCAGAAAACATACAATAGATGCTATCTCTATCAAACATCTTGATGTCTGTTGTTAAACACGTGTATACTGTCCCTTTTTAAAAGTTGTATGAGTTTTTAAGGTGATTGTACTACTGTAAATAATAATTACCCGTTCAGTATTTGCAAAATATGCCTTATTTCAGAAACCGTCTTCGATATACAATCTATCTGTTTACCTTGGTCACTGTATTGAAATTCTATTACACCATGACATAATTTTATATTGTTATATTTATTTACAATTCCTGGGAAAATATGCAAACGTCTATTACGTGTCTATATCTGAAAGCTAAGTGAAATAAATGAGAAACCTGTGAAGAAAGTTGGACAATTTGCATGTGCACAACACAAGGTCAGAGAAGACAAACGGAAAAAAAAATAGGTATGTAAATGCAAGTGTTGTAATAATGAATTTTATTTGGGTAAGTGACTTTCATGTCCACAGTCGTCTATGTAATGCTATGTATATTGCTTTTGAATGCAATTATTTAATGAACTACAAGAGCTCGTTCACCTAAAACTTAGGTGATTACACAGAGTTCTCCCGGTTGTAGCTGGTTCCAAAGTCATGTGGAAACAATTTAAAAAAATAGCGGTAAATATTGGAAGAGATGTAGCCGTGACATTGTTTTTTCTTATCCTTTTGTCAACATCATTGTTTCATTCCTATAGTCTTGAGCTACTACACAGTACTTGTCTATTGCTTCAAGTTCTGATTGGATCAAGTTGGAGAACACTTGTAAGTAAATCTACAACTTTTAAAATGAAATTGCTGAAACTGTTTTAGATCAATTCCAAATGATAACCCAGCTATTATAGAAATTACATTGCATCTAATGATATTTTGTATGATGATGCAGCAATTAATTCAAAATATCCCATAATGATCACTATCATGGTATTACATTATATTACAATTGCATTTGTGCAGGTTATAAGTAACATTTGCATAATTGCTTCAATGGATAAATAGGTCTATTTGATGACGAATCTGAGATGTAGTAATTTCAAAACTGTACAACTTTAATTTGGTAGAAAATGATAATGTTTTGTGGAGCATTTTAATTACATGAGGATTATGAACTTTAAAGATTTTTTTTAAACAGATGAAAATAATATTCGGTGTATTTTGCCGCACAATTTAATTGGTAACAAGTAAAACGTCATTATGCTAACGTAATTATTGGGAATTGCGTCATGATAAATGTGTCGAACAAAATGTTAGCCTTCAAATTTGTCATAAAATTATACAAACAATTGAAATTTACGCAGTTCGTGTATAGAGAGGAGGCGGAGCTTGCAAAGTTTATTGAAATGAAGTTTATACGACATGTATATGTCATATTTTGCGAGATATTGACTCGATTGCCATCTCATAAATTTACCTTGTTCAAACATTGTCCACCGAATAATACTGTCACATGTGCCTTTTCATCAAGGACGATATATACAGTATATCTATAAAATTTTCGCATAGAATGCCAAGTTGATACCAATGTTTGATGACTGTTATTATAATTATTGTGCCACTTGCACGTGTATCATGTGAATCCTTGAGCATTCTCCGATAAATATCAGACCTCGAATAACCGCCTTGGAGATAAATGTGCAATTCAATTTGTGTTTCTTTTTGGAATGCTTACATAAGCATTTTCGCTTTATCCATCCGCAAAGTTTATAGGTCAGAAGGAGGCGTTTATGCTCTTGTCTGGACTTGTTAATATAGGTGGTAAATGTGTGACGAGTTTGTGTCGAAATGAACAAGGGACCAGTTGTACCCTACATGCTCATTTGTGACGAATTGGGTGTCGATCTGAATTTAACCAGCAAACTTGTTACATACAATCATGCTATTTCATCACAGTGCAAGTGACACAATAGTATATAATTTCAGCACAATATAATGTAATAAATTAACTGTGTTCCGGAATATGTTATAGCTAGGAAATATTTTGCAATTTACGTTAACATTTTCTGAATTAATTAATTTTTTAAAACATTTTCAAATATTTAAAATGATATAATTTTGCGTGATTCATATATAGAATGACCTTGAAAGTGTGATAGGAAGGATTGTGAATCACTAGTCTTTGTCATACAAAGTATGAGCGGTGATTAAGCGTTTTCATGGGGAAATAATATGAATTGTCTATGTACTGTATTTGTAGTCAATGTTTGTTAATGGGGAAATGGCAACAGGTGTGTTCAGTTAAATATTATCAACGCTGTATAAAATTATACACAATGTGAAAAATATTGATAGTAGGTTAGATAGTTGGTTATACTACTACATTGTGAGTCGCAAATGTTCATAAATTTCACAATTATATTAAAGTATTAGGGCCAAATATGTGTAAGACAAAATACAAGTATTATATCCACATAATATGGAACTTTATGGAAAACATATCCGAGCTAATCTGAGTAAAATTAATTTAATTTCTAAGTAGGTAATAAAAGGATATATATAGTTGCAAAAGCAATACACAGTAGTTTATTACAGACAAGAGTTACTTTCAATGGGTTGGTATTTTTTTATGGATAGATTTCTTGATTATATTCTATTTTGAGCGCTGCTTGTCCTTCCCACATGGTATTAATATCAAAGTGCCAATTAAGTATCACATGTACACCAATTAGTTAATTTTAACAAATTGTAAACCAATTAACTGATGAATATACAATTTTATTATGCAACGAACCTCAAAGTACTGTTAATTGATTAACATTGCAAATGATCTAAAGGAAATCAGTGAAAATACTAGAGCAATCTTGTATTTGTTTAATATTCTTGTGATTGAATTTTATTGATCTCCTGCCTATTCTGTATTGATTATTGGGAGCAAAGGTTGAATTTTCCTCGAATTGTATCCTTTACGACGTTCTACCCTATTCATTGCAGGTGGGCTCTTCCATATCAAATCTTTGATTCCATATCAAGGTATCAAATAAAACCTCAGCTATTTGAATGTTCTTCTACAAAATTCGTGTCGCTAGATCAACAAAATTCAAATTCTGCATTCTAGGGATCACAGTGGTTTGCAAATTGTAATGTAGAATTGAGGCCAATTGCAACATTAATTTGTACTATAAGAACCAATTAAATCTATATTTAACCATTTATCCAGTATAAATAACATGTAGCAGGTAATTGCTACCATATGCGATCCGCAAGGGACCCGCATCCGATCCACAAATCTATCGAATCCAATCTCCTTTGTGATACGTGGTGATATAGGCTGCACCGCCTCACTCCCGTACCACTTGGACCCTATCCGCGATAATATCGTTGGATTAAAGCCAGGGCGAGTTCATTGGCGTATGAGAGGGGGAATTTATTTCTAGTTGGATGACATAACGGGTCATGCATATGCTGATTGACTTGCTTCCCTGCATTCCTCGAAGAGGCATGGCGGCGCGGTTTAATCGAAACTATTGAAAACGCCGCGCCATCTGATAGAATGGTGTACGACCAGTTGAGTAGACATAATAGACTGAATTATTATCGTCGAAACGAGTCGAAGGAGGTGCGGCATTTGGCCATTTGCGGTGTTGCGCAAAGTTGTGTCATTACAAGGTCTGCGTCATCGACGGCGCTCAAATTTCATCGGATCGAGTGAGAGAGAAAGAGAAAGACGATCATCCATCCATCCAGTTGTACACCAAGCCCGTGGTAAACTAGAGCGGGCTGAATCTAATATTAGAGAGGAATGAGTAGCGGCAGTGAGGTGAAAGTGGGGAAAATAAGCAAAAATGTCCGGCAAAAGAGGAATGTTTCTACCGCGTAGCTACCGGCGATTAGCACTGCGCCAACCGGCTGCAGTGCTACATTCAGTAAGGTAAAAACCCTAATACACTACATTCTTCCCATATTGTGAGTGTAATTTATCATATTCGAACGGATTGAATTGTATGAAACGCGTTTGAGGTAAGTAAACGATGGGGTAACGTGTCTGGCAATTGAGAAAATGCCGTGCCAAGACGTGTCTAGACGGGTTTTCCCGCGCTGAAAAAAATGGAAAAAAATGCCGGTATAGGCCTTGAGTCAAGAAATAGCGGGATATTTTTTTGGGTATACAAGTGTTTCAGTTTCTGGGAATAGTGTGGTTCGCACAGCCCATTCATTTGAGTTCACTTTGTGTGTCAAGAAATTGAAAGCGCAATGGGATGGAATGACACAGGCCATGCCAATGAAACTAGTTTTTACGTCAGTTAATCAGGTACAAGCGCAGCGTGATGACGGTAAATGCGTTTTTGGTCGGTGACGAACGCACCGTGCCGACGTCACAATTGTGTCGGGTGACTGGAATGCCTCTACGGTGCTACCTTATTACTTCCATGTACAAATGTTGGGAATGACAGCGTTTTAATTGCTGATTTGACCACCAGGTCGGCACTCTCACAAGTGTAATAAGCGAAGTGCGCACTGTATGCATTAGAACCTCTCTAATCCGGACGTATGTCGACCGGATTACAGAGGTTGTATAGTATGTACTCAAGGAAATATAGTAAGTAATCTCGTTTGTTTATACGCGTACATACACAGGAAAAATGTAGGGAATTGGCAAATTGTCACACTATGGCGACGGAAATGTGTTGAATTTTTGGTAGCCCCTTTTTTGTGTATAATCATTTCAAAGATTTTCTACAAAAAAATCTTGTGTTTAAACGGTTCAATCAAATGGGCAGGAAGGAATCTTGATGGACATAGAATTTTGGAATTTAAATAATGAATTTTGTGTGAGAACAAGTGGTTGGGCACTCTTTTTTGAGTTTTAGGAAAAAGTGGTAGCTACTGTATATAAAATTGAAGAAAAGATACAATTGTAATACAATATTGGATGCATGCTCTTTTTGTTATCTTATATTGCTAGATTACATAATAAACGAAAGTAGACATTTAAAAAAATGTAATTTTCGAAATGAGAATTTAAAATAACTGCCAGAAATAGTCTGGAAAATGTATGAGTCATCTGGGGGTAAATAAAACCTTGAAAAATTTGAAATTTGTTATTTGCATTGGGTAGCAAGCCTGTTTTCATTTTAAATACTCGTCCAGACAGTTATACATTGAATTTTGAGAGAAAATATTTCAGTAAATATTAATATATTAATAATTTCGATTTGCCTAATGAGAAAAATTCCAAATGTATGAAGGTATTGGATTATAGGTTTCATCATACAGATGAAATTGTGATATGCAGCACTTGTAGGTCATTTGGTAAGAAAACCGAAGTTCTTTCTTGTAATTTGGTCTTGAAAGAAATTTAGTTTGGACAGGGAAGGTTAATTAAAGAAATATTATTGAAAATTGTCAGTTTCGACTGGCAAAGCGAATTCAAAATCATGAAAGGAATTAATTAAGCAACTAAAAATTGATATGAAGTTGGCATACAGTATACATATTATTTTAATTGTATTATGTATGTAGTCCTACAGCAAGGGCCATTTAGCACTGAAAGGGGTAGTATATAAATTCTGTAAAATATGGTAGGGCCTATTGGTCGACCTAAAATATGTAAAATGCGCTTTAATTTAAAAAAATTCATATTTGTTTCAGTTCAAATAAAATAGCATTTCCAAACCAACACATGATTGAAATCTAATATTTCATTTCAGAGCCAATATTTTCTATAATTCAAATAAAATGTCATTTCATCTGAAACCCATTTCGGTGTCACCTCTATACTTCAAATGCTTATTTCAAAGTCAATTGTATTTTTGAGATTAACATGACCTACTTTGGCTGTGATCTGACATTGCCTTTGTGGTAGGCTTACTACTTATTTAATATACAGTGCTGGACAAAATTAAATCCCACATTATATAGCTGAGATCAGTAATATCCATCGGTCGCAAAGTGCTGTAACCTATTGTTATTGAGTAAGTTATGCTTAATAATCCCTCAATACATGGCGTTAGTTAGTATTCATGCAAAGGTGATAGACCAATGAATCGGCACTGTGATGATGCAAGTATGGGAAAAGATTGTTTCCCAATTCACATTCTGATGCTCAATGTATACTGCCCATTAAGACATGAAAGAAATGAGCCACCAACCAAAATATCGCTTTGCAAATTCATGCTATTGGATCTTTTCCATATGGACATCATTTAAACAAGGTGCAGATTTCATTTTTTGATGAACAATGTGACTGCTATTGTTTATAATCCGTCTATAATCATCATTGAAGACATTGGCAGTTCACATTGCTTAAGGATTTGGCTCAAACTTGAGTATACTCGTTGATATGTATACGTCGCACAGTTTTATTGAGGACGACCAGACCTCTTCTTTGTGCCATATTCTGCAGGATTGCTTAAGTAATTGCATATAGCTTTTCTAGATCGTTGTATCCGACGTGAGATATCAGCTGTTTTTCACGTTCATATAGCCCAAAATGCTTTAATCTTGCCAGTTTCATATTCAGAAAGATGCTGTCCTTTTTTGGAATAATTGAAAACGTTCAAATTGTGGAGCAATCTGATTTGCACCTTATAAACGTGTTGTATTTTTGTCCAACCCTGTAGTTTTTTTTTTTTTGCAATTTTCACAATGGGGTGGGCTATTGCGTACTTTTGTCCAGCACTGTATATGACAGCAATTATGATACTTACCATATTGTTTGAGATTTTGTTAGTAAATGGGAGGAATCGAATGGTCACCCTGATTTTTGACCCCTATCCACCTTTTCAATGTTTTATGGAAAATTTTACACGGAAAACAGTAAACGATGTAATTGGGGTGTTGTCAATTAAAATGTAGCAGATGATTAGTTAGATGGGAATGTTTTGCCCATGTTATTCTGTTATTTAGGACTACTACATTACATTCCAAATTTGAATAAATATAGGTTGGTTTTGAGAAACTTAATATACTGTGTATAACTATAGTGTTATCAGTATTGTTGTTGTGCATTCTAAATGGGTTTTGCGTATGTAGTAGGATAATGTATCTCGCCATGCTTGGCGCCATTTTGATAATATGTATATACAAATATTATATGTTCAAGTAGATAAATATTTGCTTTTCTCTATATTGAACATTGGTGATTTGAATTGAGTGACATAGCTAGGTCAAAGTGGGTCATAATTCCATATTCATTGCTTGGCCATGCAAATTTAGTAATTATATATCAAGTATAAAAGCCAATAGTATACATATTATTTTACAAAATCAATATGCAAAACGTTGATTTCTAAAAGAGAAGTTAATTGCAATCAGACTAATAATTGGATCGGAATGGGTATTCCTAAAATTGAATATTGTATTTCAAATATTTATAATTGCAATTAATACAGTATTATAGTAGTTCTAAGAATTCAGAACCACTGGTTTATTTGATTAATTATTGGCTAAAATATAAGAAGGCATTTTAAATGCATGCATAAAATTTGCAGAAAATCAAAACAAGGATGGTTATTCGTTTATGCATAGGTAATAATAGTGCAAATTTGTATATAGGCTATTTGACGTTCTCCATAAGTTTCTCCCTGTCATTACTCGGCTATTAAATTGTTGGCCTAATAACAATTTTGTTATCGTTTGTTTACAAGCAAATAGAGCTCTACTACTTCTTTAAGAAATGGACTATGAGGGCAAACGTATCTGGTTCGTTGTTAAAGAAAGACAGTTTAATTATAATTGCTTGTGTGGGACTTCTTCGGGCAATTTTTGGAAAAAGTCAAAGGTAACTTGTCGGAAAAATAGGAATGCTGAGCAAATTTTGTGTAGGTATATGTACTATACGATGCATGCAACCAAGAGTGGATGATATGATAGGAACTTGCTACCTACTGAGCACAATAAAGTAAATTATGTCAATACAAAGGACGTTTTATGCATCGACTTTGCTGCGATCACAGATCTGGAAAATGTCTAGGGAGTCAATCTGAAAATCGATATTGAAAGCCAGTTAATTAGCATTTTTATTGGCCACCTGCAATTGAAAATTTTTAGTAATAAAAATGGAAGTGCTCAGAAGGTTATTGTTTTTGAGACATTATTACAAATAAATAAGATGAAATGAAATTCAGGAAGGAAAAGGAAGAATTGCATTTATATATTCTCTTCCGTTTTGCTTGATTTGTGTAATGATTGCACTTCCCTGTCTTGAAGACACTGACTGTATACAAATTAACTAGATCATGCAAGCTAACTATAGAGCACTTTGGTTTTAAATTTTTCATGATGCATTTAACCGAAGAATTTTGATGAATTTTTGAAATGAATCGAAATTTCAAGACTTTCTTTGTAAGGCTTAAACTTTTATTATAATTAAACCGCTCAAGATTTGGCCTTTTTTTAAATAGGACCTAATTCATCCGTGATAATGGATATAATCACAGAAAACCTGTATTTCCCCGGAAAAATCGAAAACGGGAATTTGATTAATTACGGACGAATGACGACTTTAATTTCTTTTCTTAACCGACAGCACGTGAAACCGGGAAAATTAAGGGAATTTAGATTTCTTATAAAACTTATGGAAAATTTAGAACAAATCTACTTGTTTTGCAATACCCCAGAAAAAAAATATGCTGCAAATTTTCTACAGAAAAACACTGATTTCTGCAGAAGATCTACAGAAATTCATTATCTGCAGAAATCGATATTTATCTGGAGAAAATGTAGCATATTTTCAGATGCAACTGCGACTGCAGATTTTCTGCAGAAAATATATTAATAGTTTGCAGATATTTTTCAGAATTCACAGATTTTGTACAAATATTTGTAGATTTTCTGCAGATTATTATCAGTCATTGCAGAAATTCTGCAGAGACCACTATTTAAAATTTCAGTATAAATAATAGAAACAGAGTGAATGGTATAAATTCCATCAGCATATGAATGGACAGAAATTCTTAAGATTGAAATCTTTATTTACCTCCGGGCAAGTTTACTAAAACAATTTCAGGAGGAAGGCAAAAAAAAACGCAGGATTACCGGAGGCGCCGGATAATCGAAGGGCCGGATTATCAAGGGAAGACTGTATTTGGTCACAAACATTAAAAAAATGTTATTAAATCATATAGATCTCTATATAACCTGAAAGCATTCTCTTTTGTTCATGAATTGGTGAAATGATCGAATATCAGATTATTGTAGAAAACGCGCAAGTATTATTTTGGCTTAAACATTTAGGTTTATTGTGTTCATTTCAACCTTATAATATGTACATATACAATAAATCAAAACCAAATCTGTTTTTACTGTAAAAGCTAAACGAGTTTGAAATTGATTGGTTTTTTTCTTTATTACATCGCAACTTGTTATGATACATTCCATTCCCTTGTCCAAATATGTGAATAGAACGGCAAACTATTGGGAAATTCTTCTATAGATAAACATTGTCCGTTGAGAATGATAAGGAGATATTTATTGCCCATTTGTATTAGCAAATAATGCTTATCTGTCACGATGACAGGGAGCTATTTCTGGCCCAGTCAATTTGAATTGAGAGGTTGTGTCTAATTTCCAGAAATATAACCTAGTACTTGACAAGCGGTTTCCGCAATCGAAAGCAGAAAGTAACAGCACATCACGAGAATTATTACACTGGCATTATTGTGAAGTTAGTGTCAAGTGAGTTCTCCATATCGTAAAATATCCGGTTGGCGGCGTGTTGTGATGACGTCACTACAACGGGTTCTCAAAACTAATACATATACTTAATAACAATCCACTGTTCTTTTTTTAATTATTCTTCTTTAATGTTCTCAAAGTTGCCTTTTAGATCGTTTTACATTTTGCCTAATGATTAATGGTGCAAATGACAGATTGTTGTGTTTTTTTGCCATCAAAATGTCCAAACAGAAGGGGGAAATAGTTGAAAATTTTAAGAAGAAAATAATCAATATTTTAATGATGGTAATAAACTAGCTGCCATAGATTACATTTTGAAGTACGTACGTAGGTATACTGTAGCAAAGTGTCGCTGTAATTACTTGGTTATGGCCTAGATTCAGTAGATTGCTTTGTTTATGTATGGGAAATGGAAGGAGGGGATTGTGTTTTAAGTGCGTGTCGCGAGTAGGTGTGACGTCACACCTTGTACGTCCACGGCGCTCCTTTTTGCGAAGAGGAGGAGTTGGATTGGAAGACTGCTACTACGACAAAAAAACTCAACCCTTTTTGAACTCGTAGAGCGCACACAAATTTTTATCGAGGTTAAAACCCGCTTGTCGACCTGAGACAAGACCAGTCTTATGATTCAAGGAAAGAAGGGATGTTTTATTATTATTAAATGATTTTTTGGTGTAAACAAGAAATGTGAACGCTGAACACCTTATCGGTCAATGAATGACGATATTGGTCAAGGTTTATATTTGAATTTCTTGCGAATACATACACCACTACAGACCTCATCACATCACTTGTATGAATGTATATAAAAGAGTGGCACATGACGTGCTAGAAGATCAGTGATATCTTGGACGTGGTTGGGTTGTGACTTGAACGATCAACGTCTTTTAAAGCCGAATTTTGGTATAGCATATTGAGTGCATGCTTAGACCAAAATGGCGCCCATTTACACAATCTTTAACCCCGCGGACATGAAGTAAGTCAATCATTTGCAAATCTAATTGCATGATTTAGAAATAATGTAAGTTACTAGAATTAATTTAGTAGTAGATTTATAATGCATTAATTGATTCGAAATCAAAAATGTTTGTTGGTTTGCACTCAAAGTTGCATGGAATCAAAGATTGTTTATATACGGGTTTTTGTTTAAAAATTGTTCTAATATTTCGTTATGTACAATAGTTTCAGTTATTCGGCTGGGATTATAGCTCGAAAAAAAACTTAGAAGATAGTTTTAATTTGATAATTAATATATGTTGTCCAGGAATTTGTTTTGTTGGCTTAGTGATTAATGTAATCTTGAGTGCAAACCGACTATTGAGTCGTGGATTTGTTTTAGATTTCGGGAAATTGAATATAGCCAGAAGTATAGTAATATACTATTATAAATACCTCTCATAGGTTAATAATATAATTAAGCTACTATTTAGGCCTAGCATAGTAATTACATGTATATATTATAACGAGTATTACCCAATTCCACCTATGAGACAATTTTCAAATATTTTTGTATCTTCTATTATATTTGCTGGATGGAATAATTGTGTAGTTTTTAAAAGTTTATAGGCCTAATATGGAAATGTATTTGACCTGCAATTAATCGGTCCACCGTTGAATACTTGTATTTTTGGACAGAGCTGGACAAAACGAAAGAAATGATATTAGTACATTTGGGTTCAAAATATTTGGGCCATACACAGCTGATAAGGAAACCTGATTGTATGTGTGTTTGTGTGTGTGTGTGTGTGTGTGTGTGCGCGGGCAGATATTTTAGGTCCTATTTTGTTAATTCACTATCATGTGCGATATTTGAAACTTTCCAAACAGGTTTTCATGAATTTCTAAGGTGTAGCTTTTAGGACTTCGAAACGCTGTCTTCAACTTAAGCAAGAGTGTATAAATGTAGGATTATAGCCAGCTATAGTTGTGGTTACATTTAAAATCTCGTTAAGTTCCTTGTAGAAAACATCCAATATTTAGTGTTGAAAGTTTTTTTGTTTCTTATAAAATGTTCAAAGTATTATCAAGTTTTTTTTTCATTAATCATTTTAGTGGCAGAAGATGACATCAATAGATATTCCAGCTAGTATTTGGTGCATACTAAAGTGATACACTTTGTGGTTATTTATTCGTCTTATGCCGTTGTTACTTTATCTAGGGCTAAGTATAGGTGCCAAAATTTGTGTTTATTTGCAGAAATTCGGAAAACTTTTGAAGTACAATTTCAGGGAACATTTAAAATTTTGCTTTTACTTGAAACTAAAGTTGTGATTGGCATTTCTCCAGCCATTTTCTAACTTCCTTGTCGAGCTAGGTTTGACTTATTCCATGCATGCTTGTTCGGGTGAGTTGGTTAAATGCGTTTCTAGATTAAAAACAGAGTAGGCGGTTGCAATATTTGTTTTTGTACTTTTGGAGGTTAAACAAACCATGTTTGTACGAAAACTTGCACAATTGGCTAACAAAGAAATTGATGTGAAACTTTCCATTAAACGTAGAATCAACAGTGTTGTATGCATGGATTTTTCAATTTTAAATATTGCACAAATTTGTTCATTTCATTGAGTATACTCCTTAAAAAAATGTTATATTTTTATTTTAAATTTTGTTGGAAACTATTGCAATATTGTACTGCATTTTTAATAATTCAATCGGTTTAATTGCCGTTCAATTCTTTAAAAATAATAAAATGCAATGCAATTCAGTTTGAAATGTGGATTAATAATTGTAGCATATTTAAAAAATTGCAATGTTTTGCTGTTTTTGATTTTTGGATTATAATACGGAAATTAAACCATGCATAAACTTGTCAGCTACTCATGCAGTTGAACGAACATAATTTGAATGGAAATTTCCAGTTTATTAGTAAGTTAATTGTGCAATATTACTGGATGCAATGATGCTTAAAATGACTAGTTTGTTTTTTTTTTGTACTGAGCAATGAGGTAGTTTTTATTCGTTATCACTAACATCTCAATATTGTTGTTGCTGCCAAAAATGATAAAAGGGGGGTGCATGTGAACGATTTCAATTGCAAAATACTACTTCAATTCATTGAATTCGTGCCAATCATTTGTTATATAGACTTTGAATAAAATCTACATAGTAACTTGCAGTACAATTTTGCATCACAATACTAATTGTATTTGTTATTACGATAATGGTGGTAATTGCAATGTATCTACTACAGAATGATAACGGCTTGTTCACATACATCATTTTGAAAACCTTTAACTAGTTTTTAATAGGTAATTTATTGCCAAATGACCCTGATGTTTAATTGGAGAATATGTGCAATGTTCACATTATCGCAGTTTGCTGGCCATTAACAGGTGAATGTAATACTATTTGCCGAGTGTATGAAGGAATTTTGTGGAAGTTGATAATGGGAAAAGTGACATGTGTTGATTGGTTGCCCTGAATTCCTGTGTCTGACCGGATAAGACTGCATTTTCCATCAGTTATCCTATGGGACTTGGAGAGGATTTTCAAGATAGGAATGTTACAACACACTCACATAAGCACCATTGTTTGACAGTAATCTGGTAGTCTTTGTGAACTTTCTTGCCCACATGTTTTACATTGTGTGCAGATTTCGAAAAGAGTTGACTGCGTGTCAGCACCATAAAACGTTGAAGGGATTGGTGGATAGGATGAGATGCATGGGTAACGTGACATGCTGGTGTGTATCATGGCAGGTTTAGTGTGGTCCATGTCAAATGCCGCATTGGCGCAATAACAAGAACAGGTTGAAGCCAGTAGATGAAGACACCTGTGTTGGGAGGGGTTAATTAATGGGGAGGAGTCAAGGACACTGAGCAGGACATAAAAGAACATTTGGACTGATGGGTTTTGTACTGTAATGTGAACAGTAGTTGCGGTCACCTCGGTTTGTAATATTGGAGTTCTGTTTAGAAGTCTCAGTGGCAAAGGTAAGTGGATTAAGTTGGGACGTTTTAAGAACAATAGTGAGTTTTTGTAACCCAACCAGGAAATTATTTGGCCTAGTTTAATATTCTAATACTTAAAAATAGAATTTTTGTAGGCTATTCATTGAAAAGCTGGCAAAATTATCAATATTATAAGTATATAACTCGATGTACAGTACCTGCAAAAATTACAAAGCTTTACAGAAGTTTGCAAGAAACTTGAACCTGTCAAGTTTTTTTTTTAAGTTTTGAGTATGCAAATGTGTTTTTTTCAAATATTGTTTAATATTATTAATCTAAATTTATGATGGTTTTTATTTGGTTTGTTGGTTAAATTGGGACAGTTGAGGCCATTGTTTGGAAACCTTGGGGAAAAGCAGTGATTAATTTCAGATGGTAAAGGTTTAGGGCCTTTTATAGTGAATTATTTGCAGGTGTGCTTGGTCGCAAAGGAATTCCTGGTTGGCCTTCTTTCTAAGTAATGGGCTCAATGATGTTTATTCTGTAAAGGTTTCAAATACTGAGTGTTCGCACTCAAGTTTGCACTTGAGCAGATTTCTAACAGTACTCAAGAAGCTAAATAACTGAATCAATTATGTGCGAAATATTATTGTGTACAAGACAAAGTTGTGTTTTGTTTTACGCAACTAAAAGTACAGGTGGATGGTTGTCGTAATATTCTATTAGACACGTGTTAACAAATTTAAAATTGTCCATGGGAATGATGTGCAAGTTTTAAACTTACTTCCCTGAAGTCGATGTCATTTGGAAGTTATTTTTGTACAGTCAACATTATTTTGACTAGATAAAACACAAAATATTAATACAACTTACTACATATTAGTAGTATTTTCTAGCTCTTCTTTAATAATATTATTTGCAGTGTAATAATACTAATTTTGATGGAATACTGCACTTTAATAAGTATTTTGGACATTTGCTTGTGTTTTTGTTTTGTCTAGCTTTTACACATGCATGATGTAATTCTATTTTGATGGGCAAGGTTAGACTCGTGATATGAGACTACCTATTATAATATTGGTAGTGTAGTATATTTTGTCATGGCCATATGGGACAATGTCATGGCACATATAGGAGGTTATATGGCGACAAGAGCATACATAAAATACGTTTAGGTACACACATATATCGATCCAACTGTGTGATGCGAATCAGTTGGCACATTGTGTTAATAATCTCACACATCGCCTCAAAAAAATACTTTCTATGGATTCTATAATCTTCTATCTAAGTCCTAGAACTTGGGTTAGCATTATTTGAAATAAGATAGGTTTTTGTTGTATTGGAAGTGAATTTTGAGTTTATTTGACTTTTCTTGTATAATTTGATTGGGAAAAACAAGATGGCCGCCAAATTTGTAATGAGATGTCAGTTTCTGTACTACGGTGAGGATTTAGCGATCCGATGTGAATGTGACGTGATTTATAAATTATGGCATAACAATTGCCAATTCAGATGCAACAGCTAATTGGATTTGGAATGAGTTGAACTTATCCGGGGTTTTATGTTTTATAGGCAGACCACCATTAAATATGAACTTGAATAGGCTATATACATAGTGTGTGTACCTACACATTGAGGATGTAAGTGTAATTATACGAGATTGAGGATATTCCAAATGATTCGTTTCATCATCATTATAAGATGATAATTTAGAGAGTTTGAAAGGATTGTTACACCTATAGCAAGGACACAGTATACTAACCAGGATTAGGTGCAAACATCCTTGTACATGGTAACACAGTCAGGACTGACAGTTTTTGATTGAATTGTATACTCCAATTTTGTGTAAACTTTATTCAGAAGTTCGGAATGTTTTTCACAATCCTGGGAACTGTGTTTCTGGAAACTTTTAAGTTACATTCACCCAAAATTTGTCTAATTGACTAGTTTGGTCGAGATGCTAGTCTGTTCACACAACGGTCATCTGCAGGTGGTGATGTTGCCTTTGGTCTTCCTGAATATCTTTCTGCTTAGATCATGTCTCTCCTAACTCGCTAAAACTTTGTAAATTCCATATGATGATCTTCATTTTTTCATGGCAAATTCACTAACTGACAGTCAATCTGCTGCCGTCAATCGCCAAATCTTCATTTCTCGAGGAGTGACTTGCTTTGTTTTTGGCATCATGAAGGCCCCCAATGTTCTATTCTTGCATCATAACCATCATTCCACAACTTGTTAGACCGTGTCTAAGCATTTAATCCTAAAATCATTCTTCCTATAAAATTACCTCAACATTTGAGACAGGCATTTTGGGTCAAAATTCTAAATTTTCTATTTGTAAATTTCGTTATTTTGTCATTATCTTTGATTCCTAGTTCAAACAATGTGTAATGTTTATTTTCAAGGAGATAAAGATTTGTTCCAAGTGTTAATGACAGATTAAAATGAAATTGTATATTGCCTAAATGCTTGGGGAATACTGTATGTTTTATATCCAATATATGTAAACTTGCTCTATATGATAATCCAGAAATGAAAATGTAAATAGATTTGCGTATTTTCATGGTTTGATTGTCCTGAAGGTACTATAGTATATGAAGTGCATGTGTGTTCTATATAAATTGTAAAAGTGTATGTACATGCGTATATTGCGTTGTGTGATGTTGTATGCATGGGGAGTTACCTAAATCTCTTGCTTTTTTAGTTGATCTCAGCTGTGGCAATGGCGTACTTCCTGTGGGTTTAGAAAAGTTCCATGCACATGATGGGTTTTTGCCAGATAACACAAAAGGATAGAGTCGTAGTTTTGCAAACAGAAGCATGGCATTATGATATACATGACCCTGAATCGTTGTTTGAACAAACAAGACAAGAAATTATCTCCTCTGTGGTGTATAGTGTGCATGGGTTGGACAAAACAATGAGCATTTTTCCTGCTATATGGCTGTGCGTGGTTAGGCCTAAACCCTTGAACTCAGTTGGGCAGACCCCTTTTCGAAAAAAGTTTGCCGCTCGCTTATTGGACAACGTAGTTGAGTTTCTGCTGTTGCAATTAGTGAGAATACATTGCAAGTTATAGCCAGGAAGTGAAATGACAATCGGTTGCGTGGTTAGATTGCCGAATTTGTAAATTATGTGGATATAGAGTAGCTAGCTTAGCTGACTGTGTGAATGGCGGCTTCTTGCAAGTGACACAAAATCTTCGCGCGCCTGTGAAGTTTCGTACTCGCTGTCTATCAATAACAAGTTGTACGGTCATCGTTTTCTTTCAAGGTTTTAAACAAGCATTTTTGTCGTGTGATTTTTGCGAAACAGGGCAAACGAATCCGTGAACTGTTTATGTGAGGCAAGTGAAAATTGCGCCCATTGCGCACCGCAAGATTCACTCAATAACCAGATGACCACAAAGTTCACAATGAAGTCCACACCACCAACCATCGACGTGGTCACCGTGTCCATCCAGCCGATTACGGATGACAACTGTTACGTGGGACCGGCCATCACGATGAGGGCTTGCGATTCAGCACCTAACCTAGGACATCTGGCTGTGCCTGGACATCAATTCAATGGGCCCAAGGACCTAGCCAACATCAAGGATGCCTGCATGCTCAATTCTGTCAGCTCTGTCAATTCCCTCATTTCTCGAGATGAACTGGCCCTCGAGGTAGGTTTCATTCTAAACTTCATTCGAGTAACCTTTTACTAAGCATTTGTATTACGCAGACTGTCAATTCATATTTTTCTGAGTACATTCCTGTGTATATACCTACATTTTCCTATTTCTTGACATTTCAGTTGATTCCACCTGAACGCTGCTACTGTTTATTTACAAATCGAAACTTTGCAATCAATTCCACGAAAAAATGAATATTTGTGGAGCCAAAACAATAATAATTGGAATGCAGCTGTATGCCAGTGTTGTGGTTTGGCTTTACTGCATATCAAAAACTGATTTCTTCAGAAATTCAGGACATTTATTTCAGGAATAATAAACCATTAATACACACATGATATAATTCCTTGTTCTAAACTGGGTACGAAATGCATGTGAGGATTTTAACTTCTAAAAAAGGAATTACAGGAATAATAAATGTAGGTCTATTGTAAATCTAGTATTTGGTTGACTTACTATATAATATTTGTTAAAATAATTGAAATAGATATCTAATTCTTATTATAGTATCTTGGTTTTGTAAAACGATACATATCTAAACATGGAATGAAAACTAAATGATTCAGCAAAAATGTAGAAGGCAAAAAACTAATTGAAACCAGATAGTTCAACATAAATTTCAGGACATCCCAAAGTTACTTATGAAACTGGAAATTTTGAGCTCTGTCTATAATGCAAATATATTGACAATACGCAAAAGACTAACTTGATTTTTTTTAAATATTAAACTTTATTTTTGGAAGTGTTATTTACTGTTTGGTATATTGTTTCCAAAGGTCTCTGTTGTAGACATTTTCTTCCTTGCGAAACAAATTTGTGTACTACAAGAATTTTCTCTAATGAGTTTGTATAAGGCAATTATCCGTATTTAGTACAGATTCTGCAAAATGAAAGCCAGTGGATTTGCTATAATATTACATGTATGTAAGTAATTTTACTGTTGGAAGTAACTATTTAAAATCTGAAATGCTGTTTGTAGCATACACTAGTAAACGGTCGACTCACTTTCCACTAATTAACAATGTTTACGGACCAATCAACACTACTTTAGCTATAGTGCCAGAAAAACATGCGTTTCTTCTGGCATTATTTACACCACACTGAGAAGACAGGTTTCTTGACGCATTAGCGTATTTCTGTTGTTCTCCTCATTATGGATGCGAAGATTGCTGCAGAAGCAAATATAGTCCATGCAAAAGCGAGTTTGGGCAAGGTTAATAATAATTTCACTTGGCAATTTGCATTTAATAAATGTGAATTTACTGCTTTCTTTTCTAGAAAGAATATGCCACCGCGAGTACCGCGGAAGAAATTCCCGCGCACGGTTGCCTGCGAAAATTCACCAACCTGTGCAGGCGATCTCCGGCACCTCTGGACTGCGCAGACCCAAACGGCCAACCAGAACCAAGTGTCGAGTCTGCCAGGTCCATTGCTCTGCAGATCATCTTTCCATTCATGGTGGCCGGTATGGGCATGGTCGGGGCTGGTCTCCTACTTGACACCGTCCAAAGTTGGGAAGTGTTCGTGAACGTGTCCGAAATCATGATCCTCGTACCCGCTCTACTTGGACTCAAGGGCAATCTGGAGATGACCCTTGCTTCCAGGCTATCAACTCAGGCACATTTGGGTACCTTCGATAAGAAATCCGATCATCTGATGCTAATTGCAGGCAACATGGCACTTATTGAGGTATGAAGTGAAATCTTCACTTAAATAACGTGTTTTTTCCTCTCTCTCCCCTTCTCAGTATTATAGGATTAAAATCATCATCATCATCAGTTATGTGACAACATGCAGAAATTGGCAGGTTTTTATGTTATTAGAAATGCATGTGATGCTGTCATTTACAAAATTCTATGGTCTTTTAATTTGAAATAAATGGTTACTTAGTGCAGTAATTTGATAACTGTATGAAGAAGAGATGGATTATATGCGCTGTTTCAGAATTG
Organism: Glomeris maerens; assembly: GCA_023279145.1. Lineage (NCBI taxonomy): Eukaryota > Metazoa > Arthropoda > Diplopoda > Glomerida > Glomeridae > Glomeris > Glomeris maerens. The sequence continues at coordinate 1,401 of WWPM01009715.1, read as the reverse complement.
CATCAATGAATTACGTGCTATGAATAAATAGTGACACTTGAATTACGAGAAAGGCATGACCTTGTTCTGTATCCACCACTAGCCAATTTGTTAGTAAGTCAAGTAAATTGATAGTGTTAAACTTTGGAAATTAATCCATCACCCAAATACTAGGTTCCAAGTTGAATTTGATTGTTACGCCCAATTGGTTACTTCCCGCTTTGTCAATGTCATCTAAATTGATAGTCTTGACATTTAACGCATAGTTCCGGTAGTGGAAACGTGGAATGCAATTGATTATATAGTAGCTAATATGAAAATGAGCTTATTATGTGGCAGTTACGAATGTCAGATGATGATGATCATAGCAAAGCGCATGTGGGATAGTGTATACTGGAAATTATGAGACAATTTCTTTTGCTGTAAAATGATAAAATGCTATTGCAGCTGCAAGCCATCGTGGTGGGGTTTTTGGCTTCGTGGTTTGCCGTCCTCATGGGTCTCATCCAAGATGGCAAGTTCGATGTGAACCACGCGTTCCTGGTGTGCGCTAGCAGCATCTTATCGGCATCGGCTGCCAGTGTCATCCTCGGCTTGACCATGGTCGGAGTGGTGACCGCCTCCCACAAGTGCCACATCAATCCGGACAACGTGGCCACTCCGATAGCCGCCAGCCTGGGTGACGTGATATCTTTGGCCCTTCTGGCGGGAATCGGAACGCTGCTCTACGATATTCTCGACAAGATGGTTTGGGTAGGACCAATCATCTTCGGCTCTTTCTTCCTCCTCATTCCCATCCTCGTCGTATTGGCCAAGAGGAACCGGTACACGAACGATGCTCTCAAAAACGGCTGGCTGCCAGTCGTCTCCGCAATGATTATCAGCAGGTTTGTATGGGCAATTATTTTGTAAATTGCAATAGCCGAGTTTGTTGTTTTTGTCAAGTAAAAAATAAACGCGGCATTATGATTTGATTCAAGTTTGTTTGTTAATGCTAAAATACATACTAGCATAAAGTTTTCATTCAAGCTTTTTTTCTCTTACCAAATAATGACTAGTTTTTACTGCGCCAATATTATGTATGATGAAATAAATGCTCTGGGCGTTTAAACCTAACCGAGATGTACTGTAGCATATTTTTATTTTTCTTATTTAGTGTTTATTATTGTGTATTTTTATGTTTTTAGCGTAGCCGGTGTGATCCTGGAAAGTGCGCACAGCATGTTTAAAAACATCGCCGTGTTCCAGCCGGTTATCAACGGAGTCGGCGGCAACCTGGTTGCAATTCACGCGAGCCGCATATCGACACACTTGCACACAAACGCGGAATCTGGGAAATTACCCCCTGACCACCCTAAAGTTTGTGTCAACCCATGTTCCACCTTCTTTGGTCGCGGTAAGTTAGCGGGTATTTTTTTTTTT
>WWPM01009707.1:0-10429 GCA_023279145.1 Glomeris maerens | reverse complement strand
GGTTCAACTTTTTGCGGCATGCGTTTTTGACGTCATTTTCCGCAAAACGCACCTAAAACGCTGCGTTTTCCGGACAGTGTGAACTAAGCTTTAGTTTTACTTGCAAATTTGTACTCATCAACTTAAGCTGTGACAAACTAGGTATTGTTAATACTAGTGCTTTTAAGTTGTTACAATGAAGCCGCTGCATATTTAAATAACGCGCCTTTGAACTCCGATGTTCGTATCGCTAAGCCACGCCTCCATAGGTCACGCCCACGCGCCGAACTTTATCGGATAATGTAAAGGCTTATGCTTAAGCCTAACTAAAGATCGATACCACACAAACAATGTAAACAAGGTAATTTCCTTTAATGTTTTTAAATGTTAGTGTGCTAGTTACAGAAATGTAAACTAAATGTACTAAATCGCTCTAGACATATTTCAAAAGCAACTTATAGTGTAAGCATGCAGTAGCTATACAATGAATGAAATATGTTAGTGTAGAATCCTGCCACTGGATCGCCACCATCTGTAGGGACGAAATTCCTCACCAGGGCAGAGATTTGGAGCTGTATAGCCTCAGGGTCTGTTGCCACATTCCACCACCAGAGCACAGGTGTCTACAAGGAAAAAGCAACAGAACTGTGGTGTCATAATCCCTTTGGCCATGCCCAGGCCCTATTGTATTATTCCATACAAATAGAGCCTTGTTCTTACTGAATCTTCAGAAGAGCAGCATCCTCAGGCCCATCAGAGCCTAGCCTTAAGCCTAAAACTTGAGTGTTGTACAATCATTGTTCCTACCCTTATACTTTGCTCAAACCTGTAATACAGGACATTTCTCAGACAGTGGGCGTATTCGGCAATTCATACTTGCTGCTTGCTGGCTGGGTGGGTCGCCAGAACACGTGACGTCATATGTGACGTCGTTTCTGGGCCATTTCTGGCGCTAATTTATCTGGATTGCCGGCCACAAATTTCTGCTACGGCTGGATTCAAGATGGCAGATTACGCGTCAATTGCTGTGTGCATCGTCTCATCTTATCTTGCACAGAAAAGAAAACGTCAATCAGAAGAAATTTCGGAGTTGAAATGCTTTCAAGCTGTAATGGACCAGCTATGTGAATCATTCGAATCACATGACGAGTTCTGCGATGAGGAAGATGATGATTTTTTGGCATGTTTTGCAAGGTAAGTGCATAAATTGTAGGAATAAATCTATGTTAATCACCCAACAAATAATTGCATTCTTGTAGCCCGAAGAAGAAGGTGAGGTGTCAAAATTTTGTGGAAGATGTTGTGCCACGTTACCCCATCAGCGATTTCAAAATGCACTTCAGACTGTCAAGGTCCACAGTGGAGGTACGTAGAGTGGTAGTGACTCTTTAATTGTAGTTCAAATTGTTATCATTATTCGTGCCAATATAACCATTGTTATTATTATTATTGGTGTTGTTATTTTTGTTCTTCTGTAAAAAATGCCTGTGTCTGTGTCGTAGGAGGTCATCATATTACACGGGCACATACAGGGATGCTCCATCGTTGGTCGCACGCAGCTGTCCGAGACAAATGTCGTCCTCATAGGTCTCTGGAATCTGGCCAACCAAGAAACGTATCGTCAAATTAGTGATCGCTCTGGCGTCTCACATTCTACTGCGCACGACGTATTTGTAGATTTTTGTATGGCTTTAAATAGTGTAAGAGCAAAGTTTATCTCATGGCCTTCCAATTCAGACTTAGCACGGATATCTCAAGGATTTGAACAAAAAATTGGATTCCCGGGGGTTGTGGGAGCAATGGACGGCTGCCAAATCGCAATTAAAGTGCCCAAAATAAAAAAGGAGGCATACTTCAACAGAAAGAAATTTTACTCTGTCAACGTTTTGGCTACTGTTGACAGCCACATGAAATTCCTGGATGTTTTTGCAGGCTGGTGTGGGTCCACGCATGATGCCAGTCTACAGAAACAGTCCATTATTCATGAGTAAATTGCAAACCGAAACTTTGCCATTTGATTACCATATCATGGCAGATTCTGCATTCCCCCTGTCGCAATTCTTATTCACACCTTTCAAGAACAATAGTTTCTTAGACCCCAAGCACATTAATTATAATTTTCGGCACAGTTCGACCAGAATGGCCGTAGAACGTGCATTTGGGCTACTGAAAGGAAAGTTTAGAAAACTGCATTATTTGGATGTTAATGACACATCGAAATATTCGAAAATCATAATGGCCGCATGTGTCCTCCATAATATTTATGTTATGGCTAAGGATTGGGATGAAGATGAGATAATTGTTGGAATGCAATCGAATGTAAACGGCGAATATTGTTCGTATACCGATTGTTGTAACGAAAAAAGAGATGCCATTGTTGATTTCTTAGCAAATATATAAATGCAAACGAAAACGATTTAATAAAGTTCATTGAACACCACGTGTATAGGTTATTCATTTGTTTTTAACCATACATTCTGCTAAATACCGAATTGCGTTTGAAATTTCAGCACTAGATTTTTCTTCTGCCTGTACTTTCGCCTTTGCAAGTGCAACCATTTCATCCTTCGTGGCCTTTGCAAGTGCAAGCATCTCAGTCTTCAAGGCCAACTGTTGTTTGGCAACCTCGGCTCTCTCCTGTCTTCCTAGGTCCAATACTTCCATGACAGTAAGTTTCTTTGGCTGGCGACTATCATCGCGTAGCTGCCTCTTTAATCCCCTCCGAAATGTTGACACGGGACTTTCTGGTGGTACTACACTTGACGTACTGGTACTGGAGCTTTCACTACTGTCACATGATGAAATGGATGCTGACAGTTGAGTATCGGGGGGCATTATACTTGGGTCATTGTCATCATAAATGGATTCGAAATCGTTGTAGTAATCCCAGGTGATGGCACCTTCGCCTGATTTTCGTTCCTTGTCTTTACATTTCTTATACGTGTCGAATAGGTTATGAAACTTTTTGCAAAGATCACTGCCTGACACGTTCTTTCCCTTCATATTCATTTTTAGTGCCGTTTCTTGCCAAAAATCCTTCTTTTTAATCTGCGGGTTTTTGAAATGAACCTTGCCGTCATGTACTACGGACAGTAATAGTTGCACGGTGGCCTTGTCCCAAATTGTTTTTCTTAATAACGAAAAGGTGAAATAAATATTCACAACAACAATTACCTATTTTCCATTTACCAGTTTTTGAGGATTTCTGTCCAGATCCACTTGTTTCGTTAGTAGTAGGAGTAGCGGCAGGTGTAGCGGCAGGTGTAGCGGCAGGTGTAGCAGCAGGAGTAGCAGTAGGAGTAGTAGTAGGAGTTGAAGTGTCATCTTGATCTGCGATATTTACAATTTATTTTGTGCATAACATTCAAAGGACCTACTATCGTCATTACTTACATTTCCCAGAATGTTGAGGAAGGATTAAACCTCGTGATTTGTTCTCCACGACCCAATTCAAGAAAGTCTCGTCACCTTTTTCCAATTCTACTTTATGAACGTGAGTTTCATTTGGCTACTACATTTTATTCATAACTGATTCCCTCGAATGTGTATTTTTTTCTGAATGGCTTCTAGTTGACCGAATCTGTTTATTTCATGCCCGGAATTATAGCAAGGTTTTCAGAACTTTTTAGAAAGGCAATCATTTCGATTTTGGTCCATGCAGAATTTTTTTCAACTTACTACTGTAAGAAAAATGTCATATAACTGGTATAAATAACCAGAATCCATCAACCGTAAGCCAATCTCAGGAAATACACACACGAGGGAATAACAAACTGTACCTGCATTTAACTTCTGGAACTCGAATTCGGTCAAATGGCACAGAAATCGCGACCCTTCGTATTCGACCGAACATTCCATAGTGGCCGCCATCTTCTTTCTGAGGCGAGCCAGGAAGGAAAGAGCGTCTGGCTCGGCTTTCTAGAAAAATGATGTCACTCCTCAGAATTTTGATTTGCCGGACGAAAAACCTGTTCTGATTCTGAGGCCCAGATGGATTGCCGGACAACTTTTCTGGTCAAAGCTCAAGAATCCTGGCGACAGGATGAATTGCCGATTACGCCCAGTGTCTCTTTGTCATTTCTCCTCCTACTATCTTTTTACTCTTACCTGACCGCGGACCTGTTCTTCCACTGGGACAACATGGAGAGGACCACGGACATCAGCAGAGCAGCAGCTATCTTGACCGCATCGCAGACGACGCCATCTTCTAGTAAGCCCACCGCCATCTTCTAGTAAGCCCGCCACCATATTCGAGTAAGCCCGCAGCCATCTTCGGACCACGAGTAAGCTGAGGACGCAATCTACGAGTAAGCTGACGACGCCATCTTTGAGTAAGCGACGACGCCATCTTGGATCATCTGGACATCCGAGATCAACCGAGCAACGCAACAGAGACAACGCAGTGCAGCGCAGAAACAACGCAGGACAACGCAGCAATCGGGACATCGCAAGCGACTAGGACACCGCACAACTTCGCAGGCAACGAGCCAGAACTCCTCTCCCTGGACGCCGCAACAAAAGGACTTCGAGAGCCCTCGGCGCCCCTGTATAAGCTGTTACGGAATGACCGCCGTCTACAAGTGGAATCTCCGAGCTAGCCGCCGTGGACGCCGAGAGACACTTCTAGACCGCCCAGCCTCCGCAGATCGCCGTTACGAGAGAACAGCGCAGTCTGCAGAGGACATCGAGGCAGCCCCATTGGAGGAAAACTCCCGACAATGAGATCATAAATATAATTGCGCCAACTATTTCCCAGTCTGAGACTAGACGCCATTACTTCAAGCGACTACCATTAAGAGAGCCGGGAACCGACGCAGTATTGGACCCAAGGAGGAGTTCCAGCGGACGGACTGACGCAACCATAACTTGATTACAGCTCAATCAGTTTTGATTTCGTTGTGCAATCTATTTTGCGAAGTCTAGCTTTTACGCTAGCCCACAGGTTTTCAATACGAACAGTAATAAGATCAGGTGAGTTTACTGGCAAATCATGGCATAATATCTTTTTGTCCATGAAATATTTCATCATCAACAAAGGCAAAACTGATTGAGGCTGTAATCCAGATATTGGCCGTAATCGGCAATTCATACCTGTTTGCCCGGATCGCCAGATATCTTGAGCTGTGGCCATAGAAATTGTTCGGCAATCCATGTGGGCCTCAGAGATCAAAACAGGCTTTTTGATCGGCAAATCAAATGTCTGAGGAGTGACGTCATTTTCTCTGATACCCGTGCCAGACAAATTTCTCGCCTGGCTCCTCAGACAACAAGATGGCGGCCACCATGCAATGTTCAGTCGAACATGAAGGGTCGCAACATGCCATCACAACTGCATGACACATAATCCACCATTTTGAAACCTGCCAAAACAGAAATTTGTATTCGGCAAACAAGATAAATTGGTGCCAGACATGGCACAGACACAGAATCAGAGATGACGTCGCACGCTCTGGCGACACAGGCGGACAGTATGAATTGCCGATTACGGCCATGGTTTCGGGACCAGCATATAAGGGAAAGTTGTAAAAAAAACTTACTTATTCCATGCCAAAACGTGTTCAATAAGTTGTTAAAGCTAAAGGTCTGTTTACACGGGGACATTTTTCTTGCCTTCCAGAAAAGTTTTCTTGCTTCCAGAAATATATGCCCGTGTAAACCGTTACAATTGTCAAATAATTCTTGCCTACAACTGTGGCACAAGCATTGAACAAGCCTTGCCAGAAAATAGAACGTGTTCTATTTTCCACCAATCGGCTTGAACTTGCTTGTGACGTTGCAATTGTGGGCGTTGGCCAAAGTGAAAATAACATGGCAGCCAAGTTACCGAGCGATCGATGGTTTTACAAAGACACACTGCACATTATTGAGCTTTTTCACGGTAAAGCAGTACATTGGGATATTAAAAATTAATTGGTTTGTACCCATAAATGTGTTTTGTGGCCTAGGCTCTTTATTGATGGCCGAAGTCGTTGTGTATAAAATAATTGATGAGTTCGCTTTTGCAATTAATAAATCGCCCATTATGGGAAATGTTAATAGGTCATTCCTATTGGAGGAGATATAACTCCCACTGCGATTGGCTGAAGCACGCAAGAAAAATTGCTTCATGTAAACACCACAAGAAAATTTTTCCAGATGCAAGATTTCATTTGATATGCAGTGTGCCATTTTGAATTTTAGAATAAATATTCGCAAATGCAATGAATATTCTACATTCACTAAATCCTACAGAATATTCCAACACATACTGTACATTCACATTGCAATTGTTGCCATTTTCATGATCATATTGTAAATAAAGTAATCCATGAGTTTATTTCCTAGCTACGGTTTAACTTGCAACTCATTCCCCAACGAAATCTATTTTCAGAATTTTTGAAAGGTATTTCATATACAATATTCAATTGCAATAAACAGTAATTGTGCTTCCAATTCAGAGTTTATCAATTCAATAGGAATTAGCATGGCAATTAATTGGCAAATAACTTATTGATATTTGCAAGATCTGCGGACACTAACATACAGGGTGGTGAGAAAATCATGCCTGTTTGACGATAACTTGAAAATGATGCCAGATAGGAAGATGAATGATAACAGATGAAGTAATCAGTGGGTGACGCTGCCTGCAGTACACTAGCCAGAAGTGATCTTGGCTTCAAGCTTCAAGGTCATTGAATTTCAATCTTGCAAACTAAGAGAGTTAAGTTAGTACTTCCAATTGGAAAGCTGTAGAGCGTCCCCTAATTAGTGTCAAAACCACCCCTTGGTAATTTCTTGAGGAAGGGCATGAGTGCCACGGTAGGTGTTGTGAGGCACGGTGAATACTATGCAGTCAAGGCAGATTATGCAGTGTAGCCAGAAAATCGCTTTACATATGAAAGTGTGTAACGCATATCATATTGAAATGTATGTATTTATGTTAGTGGAAAGTGATGTGTTAGGTAGTACATTGTCAGATATTCGGTCTAAAAAATAAAGTTTACTAGCAACATGAATTTTCGTACATGTAATCCCATTTTGTAACTGTTAAAAGAACACAAAAATTTTACATTAGATGCTCCACGTGCCGACATTCTGAAGCAATACAATATTGGGCACGCATGACAACGGATGCAGTCACTCGATGAAACGTGTCCACTGGAATCATCTGAATTGTGTCTCGGATTCTTTGTTTAATGTCGTCTGGTGTGCTTACAGGAGTTGCATACACTCGTTCCTTAAGATACCCTTAAAGGAAGAAGTCCAATGGGGTCATGTCAGGAGAGCGTGGAGGCCAAGTGACAGGCCCTCCTCGCCCAGGAAATTCAGTGTGTAAGAATTCCCTCACTCGTCCAGCATAATGTGCAGGAGCACCATCTTGCTGGAACCAAACAGTGCCAAGGGCAGCCAAAGGCAAATTCTCCAATAAATGAAGTAAGGGTACCTAATACAAGGTGAGACCGGAAAGTTCGGTGAATGGTCTGATTGTACGAATATCAAGGAACCTAGAAACATTTCGATATGTGCGAATTGAATGTTGATATCTAAGCTAAGAAAAGTGTGATGTGCACAGGCATTGTGTGACGTTTCCTTATGACGTCACAGTTACTAAAGTGCTGCATGAAAACTAGTCGTTCCAGGTGCAAAATGGAGCAGCGAGTCAACATGAAATTCTGCTTCAAACTGGGGAAATCGGCAACCGAAACCCACGATATGTTACAGAAGGTGTACGGGGAAGAAGCTGTGACTCGAAAATACGTGTATGACTGGTTTAAGCGTTTCCGGGAAGGACTCGAATCTCTTGAAGATGATCTTCGTTCTGGGAGGCCGACCACCAGCACCACACCCGAAAACATCGAAAAAGTTCGCAAGCTACTCCAAAACGATCGCCGCTTATCTGTCCGAATGATGGAGAGTGAATTGTGTATTCCACGTGAAATTATCCGAAACATTGTCACCAAGAATTTGGGTAAGCGCAAGATCTGCGCAAGGTTTGTCCCACACCACCTAACTTTACCACCCTCCGTATTCCCCTGACCTGTCACCTCCGGACTACTTTCTGTTTCTCATTTGAAATCTTCAATGAAAGGACACAGATTTCTGGACATTCCGGATATTCAAGCTGCTGTGACAAGGCAGCTCCGAAGAGAACCGAAAGAGAACTTCTCACAAGCCCTGCAACAGTTGTACACACGTTGTCAAAAGTGCATTGTGGCCCAGGGGGCCTACTTTGAAGGACAGTAAATTGTTTATCCTGCAATACTTCTCCATGTGCCTTTTTTCGAGTCATTCACCGAACTTTCCGGTCTCACCTTGTAATACCATATCATGATACCTTTCCCCATTAAGGTTGCCATCATAAAAATGAGGCTAATAACCCCCGTATAACACCATACACTAAATCGCCATTGTTCCTGGTGATTTGTTGGCATAAGCCAGTGGGGATTTCTTTAAGACCAATAATGCAAATTATGTATGTTGACAACCCCATTTCTGGAAAACTGCATGCATTACGAGGATCCAGTTGCAGAATTCCATTCGACTCTGATAATCATGGTCCAGCAAAGCTTGATGGCAATGGACATGGTAGGGGTGAGTTCGATGTTCGTGAAGGACTTGCAGAACAGAAACGTGGCTGCACCCAACGTCATTTGCAATCAACCAGGATGATTGGTGAGGATTTGCAGCCACACTTGCCAAGATTAGCAAACTTCCGTCGGCGTTGGTTACTGTCCGTGGTCTGCCAGGCCAAGGTGTAACAGCTACAGATCCACTCCTCTCACAGTGGCTTATGAGCCTGTGGATGGTAGATGCTGCCGGTTCCCGACGCATTGGGTAGATGTTGTGGTACAGGTTTTGTGCAGCTTCCGCATTTCTTTTGCTGGCACCGTAGCAGTACACCATATCGATGCGTTCTGCAGTGGTGACCTGATGAGGCATACCAATGGTTTTTGCAAATACACCAATGCGTTGAGTGTGCTTTGTTATCTGGTGAAGTATGTGCATGGGAATCCTAAATGTGTCCCTTTTATGTAATAACTCAACAGTGTGCCAGGTAAAGTTTACAAATGAAGCCACTTATTACATGTAATGAACATTATGCTAGACCCAACACAACTTGCCCTAGGCACTACTACAGTATAACCTTGATGGCATGCTTGCAGAATGGCAAGAGCAGCACACAGTTTTGTAATTGTTGACTTTCACCTATACCTGACTTCCCTGCATAGCATTCACTACGCCTCACAACACCTACCGTGGCACTCATGCCCTTCCTCAGGAAATTACCAGGGGGTGGTTTTGACACTAATTAGGGGACGCTCTACAACTTTCCAATTGGAAGTACTAACCTAACTCTCTTAGTTTGCAAGATAGAAATTTAATGACATTGAAGCTTGAAGCCAAGGTCCCTTCTGACTAGTGTACCGAAAGCACCATCACGCGCTGATTACTTCATCTCTTATCATTCGTCTTCCTATCTGGAGTCATTTTTAAGTTATCGTCAAACAGGCACGACTTTCTTACCACCCTGCATAATGAATGCATAGCTTTTTAATTACTTTCATAGCAAATACATAACAGTATTTTATCAGGGAAAGGCATAAGTAATTTCCATGTGCCTACCTGGAAAACTGAAGCAGATTATCATTAGTTTTGTGGAGAAACTCGTGCGCGCTTAAATTCATGAGATTTGGCGATATGGCGTCAAAATGTCTCGACGAACAAACATCCTTTCTTTTCAGTTATATTAATAGAATTTTTGATCTTGAATTAAACCAAAATAACATTAATAAAGAATTGAAGTTTCTTAAACAATGCTGTTTAATTAACAACCTGGATCCAATAAATGTTAAGAAAATATTTAATAAAATAAGTAAAAAACGTGAGCTGATGAAAATTAGTACTTTAACTCCTGTTAAACAAGATAAAAAATCCTTCGTGTCACTAACTTTTAATCCACTGAATTTAAAAATAAGTCATATCTTTAAAAAATGGGGTATTTCTGTTGGTTTTGCTACTAATAATACCATTCGTCGTTATTTACCTAAATGCAAAGAACAATTGTCACTACATTTAAAATCGGGCGTATATTGTATACAGTGTGGAATTTGTAATAGTTTATATATCGGACAAACTTGCAGACAATTTTTAATTCGATGTAATGAACATATCAGACCAAATCCGAACTCTTTAGTAAATAAACATTTAAAAATTACTAATCATCCTTCTGATGTAATAAAAATGTTCGCTTTGGCTTTTGAGGATAATAGAGTCAAACTAAATGTCACCGAATCAATTTTTATTCAAATTAGTAACAATAATGGCAATGTGTTAACACTTAATGAACAAGAAGGACCGGTTTCTAGCCGCATTATAAAATGGCTTTGCTCTCAACAAAATTTGGCATTTGACTTGACTCCTTATCCTCAATTACAACTAAACGGTATGTAGTGTTTTAATTTTTTTTTTT